>CP136068.1:1016144-1222694 GCA_032622095.1 Siphonodentalium dalli
CCCCACCCAGCACCTACATGACAAAAAAATAATCTTATGGTTTTATCGCTTGTTTTGCTTTATATAGTCATGAAACAGCGAGAAATTAACTTCTTCTGAGAACAAGTTGTTTGAGTCAGGGTTTGGGTGGGGGGGGGAAGATGTCCAGGTCAGGATATCTTCCCCCCCCCCCCCCCACCCAGCACCTACATGACAAAAAAATTATCTTATGGTTTTATCGCTCGTTTTGCTTTATATAGTCATGAAACAGCGAGAAATTAACTTCTTCTGACAACAAGTTGTTTGAGTCAGGGTTTGGGGTGGGGGGGAAGATGTCCAGGTTAGGATATCTTCCCCCCCACCCAGCACCTACATGACAAAAAAATAATCTTATGGTTTTATCGCTTGTTTTGCTTTATATAGTCATGAAACAGCGAGAAATTAACTTCTTCTTAGAACAAGTTGTTTGAGTCAGGGTTTGGGGTGGGGGGGAAGATGTCCAGGTCAGGATATCTTCCCCCCCACCCAGCACCTACATGACAAAAAAATAATCTTATGGTTTTATCGCTTGTTTTGCTTTATAGTCATGAAACAGCGAGAAATTAACTTCTTCTGAGAACAAGTTGTTTGAGTCAGGGTTTGGGGTGGGGGGGGGGGGAATTGTCCAGGTCAGGATATCTCCCCCCCCCCACCCAGCACCTACATGACAAAAAAAATAATCTTATGGTTTTATCGCTTGTTTTGCTTTATATAGTCATGAAACAGCGAGAAATTAACTTCTTCTGAGAACAAGTTGTTTGAGTCAGGGTTTGGGGTGGGGGGGGGGGGGGGGGGAGATAAAACCATAAGATTATTTTTTTGTCATGTCGGTGCTGGGTGGGGGGGGGGGGGAAGATATCCTGACCTGGACATCTTCCCCCCTACCCAAACCCTGACTCAAACAACTTGTTCTCAGAAGAAGTTAATTTCTCGCTGTTTCATGACTATATAAAGCAAAACGAGCGATAAAACCATAAGATTATTTTTTTGTCATGTAGGTGCTGAGTGGGGGGGAAGATATCCTGACCTGGACATCTTCCCCCCCACCCAAACCCTGACTCAAAAAACTTGTTAGAAGAAGTTAATTTCTCGCTGTTTCTTGACTATATAAAGCAAAACGAGCGATAAAACCATAAGATTATTTTTTTGTCATGTAGGTACTGGGTGGGGGGGAAGATATCCTGACCTGGACATCTTCCCCCCCACCCAAACCCTGACTCAAATAACTTGTTCTCAGAAGAAGTTAATTTCTCGCTGTTTCATGACTATATAAAGCAAAACAAGCGATAAAACCATAAGATTATTTTTTTGTCATGTCGGTGCTGGGTGGGGGGGAAGATATCCTGACCTGGACATCTTCCCCCCCACCCAAACCCTGACTCAAACAACTTGTTCTCAGAAGAAGTTAATTTCTCGCTGTTTCATGACTATATAAAGCAAAACGAGCGATAAAACCATAAGATTATTTTTTTGTCATGTAGGTGCTGAGTGGGGGGGAAGATATCCTGACCTGTGTCCGATAGTACATACGATAGTTATGTGTTGTTATATGTGTTCCTGGAATCTAGGATAAACTTCCTTTCCCCAGTGATTGTAACTGCTAGGGTTAATTGTATAGATAAGCACAATACATAGAAGACAGATTATATATAGTGTAGAAACACACACGCATCATTAACAAGATCACATTCTTAAGTGGTTATGACTGGTAGCAACCATTGTATAAGTTAGGGTGGATAAAGCCAGTATCATTCTATAAGACAGTATATAGTTATACACGTCATATCCAAGTGTATCATGTATCTCGGACCTTATTTAAGAGGCATGATACACCAGAGGTGGGAATAACTACCCGTGCTCTGAAGCGGGAGCTTCACTTGTCCGACAACCTTGCTACTATACCAATACCTCTGTTCTTCCACCTATGTACTGTGCTTATCGAGAAAGACTTATACATATATATAAAGTATGAAGATCTATGAACCAGTTATTGTTATCAATGTTCCCGACACGGCCAATTCAACATCTAAACCCTAGACACCGGGACAATGGTGCCGTAGCAGTAAACCAGAACTTGTGTTTCGTCACGGAATGGTGCTC
The DNA here is from genome assembly GCA_032622095.1 of Siphonodentalium dalli. Lineage (NCBI taxonomy): Eukaryota > Metazoa > Mollusca > Scaphopoda > Gadilida > Siphonodentaliidae > Siphonodentalium > Siphonodentalium dalli. The sequence continues at coordinate 1,018,263 of CP136068.1, forward strand.
GTGAGCTTGGAACCAGAACTTGTGTTTTCGTTCATACGTGAGTACTTACTATACCAACCAGGACGTTTCTTTTCGTCTAATAATTTCAAATTAAATATACACAATACCCGCACTATGTTCTAGAGCAATTCTGTAATGTCACAATTAGAATGTGCATGTGCCAACCCAACTCAAATTATTCATTTCTTATATACCTGCACTTTTGCCTTTTCTATTCCCAATTACTTTAGTAATTAAAATCAAGATGAATATGACACAAAGTCACCTTTCCTGTCCTTCCTTTTCGGACGACGTTAATTATAGTAGCGCCCAAATTGATGGAGAGATAGAGCGAATGCGATCTATATTGCATGAAACCCATGAAAATCACGAGGTACGAAACGCAAATGACAGCGTCGTACTAGATCGCATTTCCACACAATTGGGTCATTTTAATAGTGCAATAGACCAACAGTTGGACGCCACACGCATTTCGTCAGCAATTCAGATGGCAACTGGTGTGACAAATGTTATCACCCCTTTTTCGGGAGACCCTAAATCTTTTCTTGAATGGACCAACGAATTATATCGTTATGGCCAAGCAATTGCTGCGACTGATCAAACATTAATTAAATTTGCTCTGCAGACGAGCAGAGGTTCAGTTTTCGAATTTTTAACTCAGTTCACACAAGAACGCATAAATGCCGATGGTGTGATCAGAAGTACATGGGCAGAAATCAAGCAGGAATTAAAAGTTCGATATAGCGAAGCAAAAGATAACAGAGATGCGCTCCTTATTTTTCAAGCAGCACAGCAAACACCTGACGAATCTGTACAAGTTTTTTCTGATAGATTACAATCATTAGCGATCGATGTGTATGGGCTAGTAAATATTCGACAAAAAGTCGCCCAATTATATATGTGTGAACAATTCATCACAGGATTAAAGAGTAAATTATTGAGAGATAAACTTTTGCGAGAAGATCCACAGACCTTAAATCAAGCAACCGATCTCGCTTTAAGAGAATATACTATTCAACACCGATTACAATCTTATTATAGCCAGAATAATAAGAATACTGATCGTAATTATCGATCATTTCGTGATAATAATTATTCTAGTATGGAAGGCAATAAATTTCATGGACGGAACACTGGTAATAAATTTAATGCGCCCGCCACACCAGAAAGACGATGGCCAAGGTATTTACAGGGTAGAAATTCATTTAGCTCATATTATTCGAATAATAATCAGCGCCCACGGATTGGATTATATTCTAAACAAAATAGATATGATAACACGCGAAGTTGGCCTAATGTTCAACATATACGACAATCACGAACTTCTATGTTTAATCCACAGACCCACGCATTTCAATTATGCCGATATTGTTGGAAATCTGGTCATAATATCACATGGTGTCGAAGACGTTTGGATGCAATGAATAAACATTATTTAAACTAAAACATTCCACCCAGAGCGGAGCATCTGAGTGGAATCGTGTAAAAAGCAAGAATAATAATCAAGCTAACGCTCCATCATGGAATAAATGGCATGCACACAGAACAAACGGGAAAGAATTATGTTGGAATAAATCAGATAGAGATGGTAAAAATAATGTTCACAGGCCATTTCATCAAAGCTTACCGCATATACATAAAACTAAAATATCCGCGCCCGTGAAAACAAGAGCTCCATACACATCGCATAAGACTTACGATAAGCCTTACAATCATAAACAAACACCACCGGTGATACAACACCAGAAAAATATTAAATCAAATTTATCAATTCCGGAATATCAAAATAATTCAAACTTAATGAAAGGCATAAATGCACAAGTGGCATCATCGATACTGATTACCATAGGCACACAAAAATATCGAGCCATTCTTGATAGTGGAGCCGATATCAGTTTATGTTCATTAAAATTTTATAACAATTTAAAATATAAACCGAAAATGCAAGAAACGCAGTTTCATGCAACATCTGCAAGTGGGGATGCACTAACCATAAATGGTTTCATCATATTAAATTTCCACATTAATAAATTAAAGATCTCACATAAATTCTATGTTTGCTCAAACATGCATCGATCTTTATTGATCGGCAGAGATTTTCTCAGTGGAAACGGCGCCAGACTATACTTCGACCGCCAAATAATGAAGATTCGCGGAACAATCATTCCGCTTATACAAGATATTCACGTTGCAACCTTGGTCAGAATACAGTCTGCCCATGTTATTCCACCAAAGACAACGATATTAACGAAAGCGCGTATAATTGGAGGTAATAAATTGTTTGCCACGAAATTTCTGCAGGTGGAACCAATAGACGAAGGGTTTATGGGGAATGAACCTGGGTTGACAGCCGAATATACTGCAAGCACTAACAGCGAAAGTATACCTGTACTCATAAGCAATTACACAGATAAGCATTTTAATTTGCGACGTGGATGTATTGTCGGCAGGGTGTCTGCTGTAAGGTGTGTGGAAACACCTCATCCGAATAACAATGAAATAAAAGAACAGATTAATTTGGATGATGTACAAGTTCCCGATTCATTTAGGGACGATGTAATACCACTAATTCGAAATAATAGTGATATTTTCGCTACAAAATTAACCGAATTAGGATGTACCACGGCTGTGACCATGAAGATTCCCACGGGAGACCACCCACCAATAAGGTTAATGCCTTATCGATGCCCATTGAAAAAGCGTGAAATTCTTAGTGATAAAATTGATGAATTATTACAAGCAAAAATAATTTCACCAGCCCCAGCAACTGAATGGTCATTTCCGTGTATGGTTCTAAGAAAATCAGATGATTCATATCGATTTATAGCCGACCTTCGCAGACTTAATGCTATCACAAAACCCACATTCTTCCCAATCGATCAAATCGAGGATATCTTGGCCGAAATGAAGGGAGTTAAATATATAACAGTTCTCGATTGTTTTTCCGCATATAATTGCATTCCGATACATCACGCGGATCGAAGTAAGGCAACTATCACTTGTTTTAGAGGGAATTTTTCGTTTAACCGCGCCTGTTTCGGTGCCATTGGAAGTTCTAGTGCCTTTCTTCAACTCATGAATCGTGTGTTGGAGGGGATTAAAGGATGTCGCGCCTATGTCGACGATTTAATTTTGTACTCAGTGGATAAGAAGTCCCATTTAAGACTTCTTCAAGAAGTATTTGATCGCCTTAGGAAGTTTAATGTGAAATTAAAGTTAAAGAAATGTTCATTCTTTAAAACAGAATGCTCATTTTTGGGGCACATCGTTGACCAACATGGTGTTAGACCAGATGCTCATAAAGTGAAAGCAATTCAAAATTTAGCACCGCCAACAAATGTGAAACAAGTGAGAAGTGTTATAGGATCATTCTCGTGGTTCCGGAAATTTATTCCTAAATTTAGTGAAATTTGTGGACCTTTGGTAGAATTAACAAAGAAAAACACAAAATTTGAATGGACGCATGAATGTGATAAGGCATTTCAAAAATTGAAATCTGATTTAACAGAAGCCACATATCTCGCATATCCAGATAAAAATAAACCATTCATCATGTATACTGATGCCAGCGCGCATGCTATTGCAGCAGTGATTACACAGTCACGTGACCCAGGTGACCCGTGTATATCAAGATCGAATACGGAAAATCCTATACATTTTATTTCCGCACGGCTGAATAAATCTCAAATTCGTTCATGGAGTACATTAGAACGGGAATGCTTTGCTATTTATTGGGCAATAAAGAAACTTCAATTTTATATCAGCGGGTCTCCGTTAATTATAAAGACTGACCACAAGGTATTAACCCATATGTTATCTGCTCCCATGGACAATAAAAATGTCGCACGTTGGGCTGTGTGCATAGCTGCCTACAAGCCGCAGATAATCCACATACCCGGCAAAGAGAATATATTTGCAGATTATTTATCACGACCGGAAAAGTTACAAACTGGTATGTCAGAGGTGCCAGATCAGTCCGACGTAACCGGCCCTGAACGAGAAGTACCAATGGATGTTGAAATAATTGACACATCTAAATTAAACACAAAACAATATGCAAATTGTCGCATAGACAAAATTCTACCTGAAAATCAAGAAGCAATTCAGTTAGAGGGGTTTGACATACAATTTGAACAAGAACGCGATATCGAAGCAATAGAGATTGTTCAAAAATTAAATTCCACCAAACCACCCAGACAAATAGCAGATAAATATATAGTAATTAAAGATGTGCTATATTTCATCAGTAATCATGATGATGATCCAGATATACGCCTATTTATTCCCGCAAATATTCGACAAGCTGTACTCAAACAATACCATGACTTAGCAGGACATTTTTCCACAGTTAAGACTTTTGCAACAGCAAAACTTAAATATTACTGGCCAAATATGTATAGAGATATACATAATTATTGTCAAGCTTGCATGATTTGTAAAATGAGGAATTTATCACAACAAAAGGCCCCAATACAAGAGATGGACCGCCCTCCATTTCCGTTTGCGACAATAAGCACTGACATACAAGGACCGTTTGAAACAACAATGTCCAATAACAAATATATTTTAACTTTTATTTGTTGTCTGACTAAATATGTCGAGGCATTTGCGATTCCCGACAAACGAGCCGATACGGTGATAATGATATTTTTAGATGAGGTCATTAGCAGACATAGCTGCTGTTTAAATCTAATGAGTGATAATGGCTCCGAGTTCAAAAATAAAAAGATGGATCAGGTGTGCAAAGAACTAAACATCCACCATATTTACTCAAGCCCCTACCATCCAAATTCGCAGGGCTGTGTCGAGAGATCGCACGCCGTACTAAATTCTGTTATATCAAAATTGGTATTACAAAACACACACACTTGGGACATGTATTTGTCACAAGCCTTATTTGCAATGCGTGTTCACGTAAATGATACAACAAAATTCAGTCCATTTTATTTATTATATCATAGGGAACCCACTTTAAGTCTTGATAATATTCTAAAACCCAGATTGAAATATGTAGGCGAGGACTTTACATCTATCGCTTTACAGGAACAGCATCGAAACTTTCGTTTAGTTCTATCGCGTTTAAGATCTCAAATCAGAACACAAAGAAAGAATGAAAAACGGAAAGAGGTTTCATTTGAAATAGGCGATCCAGTTTATTACAAATCGGGGCGAAAAACGGGTAAACTGAGTTTATCATGGCAAAGTCATTGGAATATAATTGAAAAACGTAGTAATGTCTCATTCTTAATTAAAGATCAATTAAGTGCCCGAACAGTCCGCTGTCATGCCGACAATATTCGTAAAGCCGACACTGCATGGAAAATTCCTCCCAAAGATACAATACGTCAATTGCGAAGACAGCGATTTGTTGTAAATAGTTCTAACGAAGACCCAGAACAACCTGCGTCATCAGAATGGTCATCTAGTGACGAAATTCCACTTGCGCAATTAATGAAACGCAAACAATTAAGACGGAAAAATTCTTCAAGCGACGATGAAATACCACGATTGGAATGGGCAGACAGATTGCGCGCAAATGAGCAAAACAATAATAATTCAGATGCTTTTGCGGCCGAAACTGAAGAAATTGAAAATGTTGCCTCTGATAACATAAACCCATATGTACAAACAACTGTTTCTGACATGGATATCGATTTAAATTCGCGTGCATATGATGCATCTACACATGCAGGCGTGAATGATATCATTCGTGTTATAAGCACACGGGAAACAAAATAGACAATTTGTCCGACAGAATTAATATCAGGATTTCATTAAAGTCATACTTACCAGTATGATTGTTCAACAGTAATGTATCCGTAAATAACTATATATTGTAGTCCTGACGGAATAACAAACAATGTATAACAAAATCCTGAATGTTCACTTTCCGTATAACAAAGGAATAGAAATGATAAACAATTGCACTAAATATCACAAACATGATTTAAATCATAATCTTAATATTCATAGTCTACGCGTGTATAACATAAATATATCCAACATTGTGCCACTGCACGCTTAAATAACGTGCCGACAACACATGCAAACTTTTCTGTATACCAAGCATGAGGTTTTCTTGATTTATGTATCTGGACAACGAGTCCAGGAATATCGTGTAAAGCTATTGATATGATAAATTTGCACATACAATTGAACTGACCAGCATGAGTATTGCATAGAGTCCATAACTCAGCTGACATGCGTGTTATGTAGGTTATTGTATCGGTAAGCACCGCGATGAGCTGCCAATTGCCTATAGATACAGTACAACGTTCACTCGTAATACTAATACAAATAGATTATCATTAATCGTCATTGACCATGCATCCTTAGCATTCGATGTGTGGGCACACAAAGCATTACCCAGCTGAGATGAATACAAGTATCGCGGCATTCGAGGGGTGCGCAACCCTCGGATTCCTGGTTTGACATGTAATATATAGGGATATACACCCTGGTGTTGGTAATGGAATGCTAAGCGTTATTAAATAAGAATGGTCGTTCGATGGATTATACCAAGCACAAGTATAATACTATTTTATTCACTCTGTAAACCGCATATTGAGTTTAGTTTACAATGATAAATATGACAATATAATATAATATGATATAGATAGCCGAGAAGTACATGTATGTGGTATTTCATTACCACGTGATTGTTCATAAATAGCTGTGAATAGTTTAACGAAATCGCAATCATCTACTGATTGGTTCTAATTCTACTGGAATGGTGAACGCTAATTCACCCGATTTTAACAATAATTTCACACCAAAATAATTACACGATTGTTGATTATAAATATCGTCGCGGCAGGCATGTTTGGTTATCGCACAGCAATTGTTTTCAGCGACAATTATACATTTTTTATGAAATTTTATGGCCTGATATACATATATCTAGCGGTTCCCTTTAATGTCATGATTCAAGACATATTGTTTTAACTCCTACGATCACATTTTATTGATCATAAACCCAATTCCCTTAATGTCCATATCCCTCATTTATTGCATGACCATTTTTCTTTACATTTTATGGAAATGCTCTACGAACAGGTTCAAAATTTATGAAAATGCAAATTGCATTGGCGAGTCACTGATTTTGTTTCATGATTCGTACTTTGGACATATTTTGGTTTCAAGATGCTTATTAGCTATTGTGGGTTTATTGTGTTCTTTTTACAAACACATTATTTAGACTTCGTGTCATTTATGTCGAACTAAATGGGTTCGCCAAACACGATCAATGGTTGGTACTGTAAGTCAGGCTAATGACGTCACACGCGATGGACCATCCAATATACACCGTGCTGACATACCAGACACGCAGACCGGACCAGACATTGGTGTTTCAACCACATCTAGCGACACCGCTGCAAATCTTCGACCGTTCCTGACACTGTCCTCACAAGATTATCGGACATAGCTATTCCACCGACTGTCCAAAATAAACACTCGTTGCTGCATTTCCTCGTTCGGCGTCTTGTATACAGTCGTTGTTTCAACGCTGACGCCGCCACAGTTCCTTAGATGATTAATTAAATGACGCATATGCTGCCAGATCGTTCATGAACATCACTGATACATTTGATATACATTGGCATAAAATAATTGACATTTGATCGCAACTGTACACTGCTGTTACATGTATACCGATCATTACACGTTACGTCATTGACTCCACGTCGCTTGCTGACTATGACCAGAGATGTCAAAGACGATATCCTGTGAAGCTACAAATACCTTCCCAACTGATGAGTATATCGGTTACTACACATTCTCACGGTGCACGGACAATAACATTTATCATCCTTAATTGTTGCTGTCAATTAACTGTATCCTGCATGTGTGATTATTCTCTACTTCACACACCAGTGTTCTACATGGTGTTGATTATCCGACCTTGGATATAATCGTTTGCCGAATATTTATATTGGACACATATATTACATTATACCCGCCAAGCCAGAACTTCTATAAGACATTCTTGGATAAATAAACTGTTCGCTGATAAACCAGTGCTCCAGTGACTTACTGTTCGATGCTAATCCAGTAACCTAGTGACATACTGTTAACCAGACTCGCCATGGATAAATAACTCTCGTTTCGTTTGCTGTTGAGTTTTTATGTATGAATATCCATGTGTTGATTTTTTTTAGGTTCGCGTTCGCGATTATAGATCCTAGATTCCAACTATCTTCTGTACACTCGGACTTTTACCACACTTTTAATTTGTAACTACATGAAGTTACAAATTTCTGTAGCGAGGGGAGTCTGTCCGATAGTACATACGATAGTTATGTGTTGTTATATGTGTTCCTGGAATCTAGGATAAACTTCCTTTCCCCAGTGATTGTAACTGCTAGGGTTAATTGTATAGATAAGCACAATACATAGAAGACAGATTATATATAGTGTAGAAACACACACGCATCATTAACAAGATCACATTCTTAAGTGGTTATGACTGGTAGCAACCATTGTATAAGTTAGGGTGGATAAAGCCAGTATCATTCTATAAGACAGTATATAGTTATACACGTCATATCCAAGTGTATCATGTATCTCGGACCTTATTTAAGAGGCATGATACACCAGAGGTGGGAATAACTACCCGTGCTCTGAAGCGGGAGCTTCACTTGTCCGACAACCTTGCTACTATACCAATACCTCTGTTCTTCCACCTATGTACTGTGCTTATCGAGAAAGACTTATACATATATATAAAGTATGAAGATCTATGAACCAGTTGTTGTTATCAATGTTCCCGACACGGCCAATTCAACATCTAAACCCTAGACACCGGGACACCTGGACATCTTCCCCCCACCCAAACCCTGACTCAAAAAACTTGTTCTCAGAAGAAGTTAATTTCTCGCTGTTTCTTGACTATATAAAGCAAAACGAGCGATAAAACCATAAGATTATTTTTTTGTCATGTAGGTACTGGGTGGGGGGGGGGGAAATATCCTGACCTGGACATCTTCCCCCCCCACCCAAACCCTGACTCAAATAACTTGTTCTCAGAAGAAGTTAATTTCTCGCTGTTTCATGACTATATAAAGCAAAACAAGCAATAAAACCATAAGATTATTTTTTTGTCATGTAGGTGCTGGGTGGGGGGGGGGGGGGGGAGATATCCTGACCTGGACATCTTCCCCCCCCCACCCCAAACCCTGACTCAAACAACTTGTTGTCAGAAGAAGTTAATTTCTCGCTGTTTCATGACTATATAAAGCAAAACGAGCGATAAAACCATAAGATTATTTTTTTGTCATGTAGGTGCTGGGTGGGGGGAAGATATCCTGACCTGGACATCTTCCCCCCCCCCAAACCCTGACTCAAACAACTTTCTCTTGGAGAAGCTAATTTCTCGCTGTTTCATTACTATATAAAGCAAAATAAGCGATAAAACCATAAGATGATTTTTTTGTCATGTAGGTGCTGGGTGGGGTGGAATATCCAAGCCTGGACGTTTGAAAGAAAAGAAGAAAAAAATTGAATTAAAAAAAAAAAATTCTGGTCAGACAATCAAATTTGTGAAAAAACTAATTTTGTCACTTTTTATTTTTTAAATAAAAAAAATAATTTTTTTTTTTTTTTTTTTTTAATCTCCAAAAACATTTTTCTGGCCATTTCAGAACCAAACGATATCATATGAGTGAAATTATTTTTTAGTCGTACATGGGGGGGAAGATATCCAGGGTGGGGGGGAAGATATCCTAGGACATCTTCCCCCCGGGGGGGAAGATATCCTAGGATATCTTCCCCCGCGGGGGAAGATATCCTGGGGGGGAAGATGACGTGTTACACCCGGTTTTGGTTGAGGAAAAAAATTGCAATGAAAAAAAATCCATTTTCATCTTTTATCATAGTTTATCATGGCTTTTTAGCTCAACTTTATTTTGTAAAGTTTGAGCCATTGCCATGGCTTGGTATCCGCCGTGCGTGTGTGTGCGTGATTCGTCAACAATTTCAACGGGCTACAGTTCGTACCTTTGGTCCGATTATTATGAAATTTGTAATGGATGTTGACATTGACATGTAGATGGGAACGAGTCATTTTGGGGTCATTCGGAAGAAAAACATGGCCGCCAGCGGCCATCTTGGATTTCAAAATTCAATCCATTAGCACGGGCCACAGGTCGTACTCTTTGCCTGATCATCATGAAATTTGTCATGGATGTTAATATTGACATGTAGATGGGAACGAGTAATTTTGGGGTCATTCGGCCAAAAAACATGGCCACCAGCAGCCATCTTGGATTTTACTCTTTGTATGACTAAATTCTTTAGCACGGGCTACAGGTCGTACCTTTAATCTGATCATCATAAAATTTGTCATGGATGTTAACAATGATATGTTGATGGGAACGGGTCATTTTGGAGTCATTCGGTCGAAAAACATGGCCGCCAGCATCCATCTTGGATTTTACTCTTTGTATGACTAAATCCTTTAGCACGGGCTACAGGTGGTACCTTTAGTCTGATCATCATAAAATTTGTCATGAATGTTAACAATGACATGTAGATGAGAACGAGTCATTTTGGGGTCATTCGGCCAAAAAAGATGGCCGCCAGCAGCCATCTTGGATTTTACTCTTTGTATGACTAAATTCTTTAGCACGGGTTACAGGTCGTACCTTTAGTCTGATCGTCATGAAATTTGGCGTGGATGTTAATATTGACATGTAGATGGGAACGATTAATTTTGGGGTCATTCAGCCAAAAAGCATTGCCGCAGCAGCCATCTTGGATTTTACTCTTTGTATGACTAAATCCTTTAGCATGGGCTACAGGTCATACCTTTAGTCTGATCATCATAAAATTTGTCATGGATGTTAACAATGACATGTAGATGGGAACGAGTCATTTTGGGGTCATTTGGCCGAAAAACATGGCCGCCAGCGGCCATCTTTGATTTCAAAATTCAATTCATTAGCACGGGCTACAGGTCGTACTGTTCGTCTGATTATCATAAAATTTGTCATGGATGTTAATATTGACATGTAGATGGGAAAGATTAATTTTGGGGTCATTCGGCCAAAAAACATGGCCACTGGCGGCCATCTTAGATTTTGCTCTTTGTATGACTAAATCCTTTAGCACGGGCTACAGATCGTACCTTTAGTCTGATCATCATAAAATTTGTCACGGCTGTTGAAATTGACATGTAGATGGGAACGAGTCATTTTGGGGTTATTCGGCATTAAAACATGGCTGCCAGCGGCCATTTTGGATTCTACTCTTTGCATGACTAAAGCTATCAAATGTTTTTGAATTGTTGGAAAACATAGCAGCCAGCAACCATCTTAGATTTTACTTTTATATACATGTATATATATATCTTTTCATGTTGATAAACAAGTATTAGACATTCAACTTTCCACATTCATAATCACTCCATCGACAGTAACACATTAAATTATTCCCTTTCCAAGTTGAGCTACAGTGTCATTGACACTTTCTTTTAACTTATTATACACTAGCAGGGTTACTCGGCGTTGCCCAGGTTAAAGTGATGTGAAACCCTCTGCATGCTGTGGATATTTGTTGGGAATAGAGAATACTCTTGTTCAAAGTGTTACACGTATTCTCATAAATTGGTTATTCAAATAGCATCACAAAACATGATTCATACACAGTCATGGAATATAAGTAATGGCTCATCTTGTCGATTGTCATTTTGTTTATCGCGATTAATCCGTTCCATCAATAAAAAAGTATTTATTTATTTACAACTGCGTATACTTCAGACGTTATAACATGATACATGAACATCATAAACACATTAGTTTGCAAAAATAAAAGACGACAATTGGGTTTTACATATAAAGATGTATCAATCAATCTAGTGGATTAGACTAAGATTTTTGAGGACACATGGCTATCATATCTTCGTCAAGATAGATGTTTTAATCTCAAGAAATGTCCAGGTGCTCATCTGTTCATGGTGCTATAAATTGGCAAAATATTCTTAGTTTAAAAGAAATGTTGCTGCGCATGTATATCAGCTGTGTGCCCGACACGGAGCGAGATTTTGAGTTGTTTGTGTTAGTCGATTCTAAAAAATCCGCTGTATCGGGCAGATATAATCTTGTCAGATGTCAATATTGGAGGATCCTGAAAAGTCATGTGCTTCTGACTGCGTTTTCTTTTATATCAGAAGAAAATATATTTGACTTCACACTGTGACCACTATTTTTGAACAGGCCTTCAATACATTTCCATATCTCTTGACAAATTGTAACTTTTTTGTGGAAACTGTATTGAATGGAACAGACTCAATCAGTCGAGGTCTCTCAGTTTGCAAGAATATATGTATCTCTTAAATATAATGATAACTATACTTTTAATGCTTCTTCTATGTATCTGCTTTTGCTAGCTCATTATGTGAATGCCCTGATTCCCATCTCCATATAAATATGACAGTTGAGAAGATATAATAGTTCAAGTGACTTAATTGGGTCACCATTTGTCGAGATTGTGAAATTTGAACTCCAAAATTTCTTAAAACGACATAGAGATGGCCTGGATGACTACATATAACTTATAGGTGGATATCGGCGAATAGCAATCTTATCAATGATAGTGCATATCCTCTCGCCATCCGTGACCCAAACGACACCAAAATTAATGTGGTTTAATTCAATCGTATCATTAGAGAAGAACGTGTATGAATTTTGGTGGAAATCAGTGCTAAATATATTTGTATCAGCTTTGCCATCCTCATGCATGACTTTAACGGTGCCACTTTTGACATATTTAAACCACGCCCATTAGACTCATGGATACATGATATACTGGAGATGATTATATATAGGTCTGGTGGTAATCAGCAACTAAAAAATTCTTATCATATTTACGACCCCCCCCCCCCCATCTCTCACCCAAATGACAGCAATTTGGCGTCTTTAAAGGGGTACTGTACGCCAAATGTTGTTGTTGGTTTCTATAGTCTCCGAGTCAGAGAATAAGGTAACAATTTTTCCATTATTTGAAAGTCTGTTGAGTACGAAGTCATGTTACGGATGACAAATTTACCGGAATGCAAAAATACAAATTGTCGTTGTCGAGTAATTTTTGTAAAGTTTTCAACCAAATGAATCAAATAAAAGTTATATTATATGCATACTAGTCCCATATAATCATTTAAGTTATTGTATCATCGCTAGTCAGTGAGTGGCTTGAGTGTTCTCCCCGTATCATCATAATATTTTAAGCGATCGTGTGTGCGATCGGTTTAACAATCCAGTATCCCTCAATTACTGTTTTTGATTACGGTAATTCGTAATTTAATTGACGCCATTTTATGGCTCCAGTCATAAATTCAATTTATATCAAATTATTAACTTTTAAATTATTAAATTTTAAGATAGCCTATCAACCTGAGCGTTTACAGAATACATCTTCGACTCATATTACTTATGTTTCTATATATTATCGATATTAGATCGTTGTTGTCACCGGAAATTTAATGAAAATGGCGTACAGTACCCCTTTAAATCACACGATTATATTCCTCGTATCACGGAGAAGAATAATATATCAATTTGGTGGAAATCTGCGCTAAAAATAGTTTATTATTGCCCCTGCAACGCTGACTCGAACAGCGCCATATCGCGGAGGTGATTATGTATGCGTTTGGTGGAAATCGGCGACAAAACTATTTCACAATATTGTTTTAATGTTGCCGCCCTTCCACCTTTTCTTTCCCTGACACAAACAGCGTCACTTTAGAAAATACTAACCCGCACCATTATCTTCCTCGTAAAAAGTTACCCCACTTAGACCGCCTTTGTGCCATCTTGGTTGTACCACGTGAAGTTATATATAGAACACATACAGACAGACAGCACGATTTGATTCCTCGTATCATTTGAGAAGAACTTGTATGAATTTGATGGTAATTGGTACTAAAAAATATTTTCTATCAGTTTTGGCGACCCTCCCGTCCCTATTTCGGACTCAAGCTGCGCCACTTTTGTCACCATTAAACCACACACTTAGACTCATTATGGAGATGCATATGTATAAAATTGGTGAAAATTGGCGAGTATAGAAATTCGAATCAAATTTAAGAACCCCATATCTCTCATCCAAACGGCACCAATTTGGTGTATCTAAACCACACGATTAGATTCCTCATATCACGCAGAAGAATATGTATCAATCTAGTGGAAATCGGCGCTAAACTTATTGTTATCATTTTGGTGTGCCCCTCTCACCTCTATGGGCCACTGACTCGAATGGCCCCACTTGTGACATCCTTAGACAATTACACTCCTGATATCATGGAGATATTTTGGAGTTATATTTATAAGTTTGGTGCTAATCGGTGACTAAACAAATTTTTATCAAATTTGGTGAACACCCCTCCCATCCAAACATCACCAATATGTCGTCTTTAATTCACAAGATTCCTCGTATCATGGATAAGAACATGTATTATAAGTGGTGGAAATTGGCACTAAAAATATTGTGTATCAATATTGGTGCCCCTCTCCCTTTCAGTGCACCCTGACTCGAATGAGGCCACTTTTGACAGCTTTAAGCCACACCATTAGACTCATCATACCATGGGGTGATTTTGTATAAGTATGGTGGCAATCGGCGACTATACCCAATCTTATCAAATTTAGTGCCCATCCCCCCAATCTCTCATCCAAAAGACAACAATTTGGCGTATTTAAATCGCACAATTAGATTCCTTGTATCATGAAGAAGAATATATATCAATTGGTGGAAATCGGCGCTAAAATTAGATTTATAAATTTTGTTGTCCCTCTCCCCTTCCGTGCATCCCTGGCTCTTTTTACATATTTAATCCACACCATTAGATTCTTCATATCATGGGGATGATTATATGTAAGTTTCGTGGCAATCGGCGACAAAAAAAAATTCTGCCCCTCTCCCTTTTCTGCCCCTGACAACGACGGCGTTACTTTAGAAAATTCTAACCAGCACCATTATCTTTCTCGTAAAAAGTTACCCCTAGTAGACCCCTTTAGTATCATCTAGATGGTCCCCTGTGAATTTCTATTTAACACAGACAGGCAGACATTCGCATATATAGATATATATAGATAGAGGATACCTGCGTGTTTTGAGTGAATACCGAAAGTATCTCATGAGTGGTCACATTGAGATACTGGAATCATCACGAGTGGCCTTTAGTATCTCACTGTGACCACGACTAAGGTAATTCCGGTATTCACTCAAAACACGAAGGTTTTCTTTTATTATATGCGCTATTTACTAAAATAGATCGAGGAATTAATTTATATTAATGATATCAGTCAAGATATTGAATAAACGATAAATACAGTGACCACGTGGTCGAAGTACATGGTCGATGTCGATACATGACTACAGTGACTTAAGTCACATAATAACGTGTTGTTCACTGATTGGAGCATTAAAGGCTTCATATTCAATCTCAGCGCATCTAATTTTCAAAATTTCCGGGGAGACCCCCTCCCGTACCCCCCCCCTTAGGCCTTCGGGAGATGCCTTCGGCATCTCCTGCTGGGATACTACTCGCCTCGACATTTGTAGGAGAGCTACTCGCCTAGAATGATTTTAAGGGGAGCTCCTCATTGCTCACCAGTGATTTCCCACATAGAGAGGACTGGAATCAAATTGATGGTGTTTTAACTTTACACATACACACATTTTAACCTATTGCTAATAAGGGACACAACTATCCTGTTAAAGTGTGTATTTTACCTTTATAACCATAAATATTTGGGTTTTTAAAGGTTTTGTCACTGGTTTTGTTGGCATATTTTTCAGCCATGTGCTTTGTTTGTTTATTTTTTGTTGGTGTACTTGATCAGCATTCTCTCAGTCCGGTGCAGACACAATGGGAGACCCTTACCCTGCCAGCAACACATTATTTAGTAGAATTTACAAGATTTTCATCAATTTTGGGGGTGGGTGTCCCAGACCTTGGTGGAAAAAACTTACGGTCCCAGACCTGGGTGGAAAAAACTTACGCTCCCGGGGTTGTGGGTCCCCAAAACTGAAAAACTAAAAATTTCCACCTTGAGTTACGGCCCTTTTTAGACTTAGAATTTGACCGTCTGTTAACATTTTTAGTTTCCGACTGATAACTCCAGTTTGGATTATTTGATCTGAACCAAAGTATGTATGTGTATTTTGCAGCTAAAACTACAGGCCAAGTTCGAATATAGGTTCTGTCTAATTATTTTCACATGAGTTATGGCCATTTTTTATTTAGAATTTGACTGCATTTTTGCATTAAAATTACGGGTATATCAGATATTCTTCAAATGTAAGCTCAAAGTGTTATTTTATTTTGCGATAGTACAATTCGAAATAGCAAAAGGGCGTATTTTGCCACGCCCTAGCGATGCTCTTGTTTAACTTATTTTATTGAAAATGAACTCACTTCAACTTCTATAATATTCTATTTGAGATTACTAGATCAATGGATCTCATAGATCGGGATTTACATTTGGTTCAAATAGAGGCAGAGGTAGGAGATTTAACACTCCCGTACCCACCCTATCTATACTATGAGTTTATGTTTGGTGCTTTTATATGGATTCCTATATTACATGTAATAAGTTTGATTGATACATACCGGTATTGTCAGTAAGGTTTTGATAACTTTCCAACAGCTGGAGATCTTGAAGTACCAGTTGTAATTTAGTTTGGTCCAGTTGGGAGGTAAAGGGCAATGACCTATTGGGGGAGGGGGTGGATTTGCAGTTAGAAAATTTCAAAGTGGGCACCCCAATATTCCCTCCCACGGTTCAACAAAGACTCTCTACCTGTGTCCTTGTTTAGAACTACTTGTTTTAAAGTGATTTGACAAGTACTGATAATTGTAGTCTTCAGAGTCCCAGTCTTCTCCATCTTTACAGTCTGGCGAGCGACCCACAGTCATTGACTGTCTTATTTCAGAACCCACGAAGCCGGTAAATCTATATATTTCATATATTTGGTAACCTATATCTTATATATACCTCCTTCCGAATTACGTAAGCTTGAACGAGCCATGTCTGTTTAATATAACAGAATGCATCACAGGTCCCTAGAACAAAAATTTACCCCACCCTAATCCTATAGGATTAAGTATTATTGGGGATATTTTTTTTTGTTCTGGTAAAAACCAAACCCAGTCAATTCAATACAATATTACAGTAAAAGGATTAGCTTGTTCATGAACTGCACCTCTTTCTATTGTTGTACCCGAAAACAAAATTTGGGGAACAGCGGGTGTCCGTGCATTTGTTAGGAAAATTTCCGGATGATAACTTTATTTTGGTTTATCGAAACCAAATTTAGTATGTTAGTTTATGAGCTCAAAATACAGGTCAAGTTCGAATATGGTTTCTGTTCGCCCAATTTTGCCCGAGTTGTGGTACTTGTGGACTTAGAATTTGCCGATTATTTTGGTTTCCGGATGATAACTTTAGTTTTTGTAATCTGATTTGTTTCAAATTTGGTACGTGGATTAACCACACGACGATACACGTCAAGTTCGAATTTGTGTTTGGTCCGCACATTTTCCCCAGAGTTATGATCCTTGTCGACTTAAAAACTTAAAATATCCAGATTATTTCGGTTTCCGGATGATAACTTTACTTTTAGTTATCTGATTGTTTTTTAATTCAACTGAATATCTTGATATTTGGTACGTGGTTCAAATTTCAAAAGACAAACTTTAAGGCCAAGTTTGAATTTGGTCACATTCCGATGAATTTTGACCGTTAAAAAAAATATATCTTTACTAAAAAGCCACCTTTTCGGGGGACACGTGGTCGGCAATTATCTATCCTAAAATCTACCATGGCCATCACTGGATTAGGGATTATGGATTTATTACCACCTGCGTGGGACTACCGCTGTGGATGTGGCCTCTGTGAAAAACTCTGTAGACAGCAGAATGTCACCAATAGGCTAATTAACAGTCATTGTTATGTGTGGAGAAATCAAGAAACGGAAACACATTTATCATGTTCATCTAATCTATCACCTGCCCTGAATGTAAACTAATGATTTGTTAAACTTTAAGGGAGATGCTTGCAATGATTAATTTGTTCTTGTGCATATTTTATTATTTATTTTTGGGACATGATTTGACCAATATAAATATTGTGCTACGGCAATGACAATAAAAAAGCAAGTAGCATAAACGCCAGTCTGCATGGTACCCGTCCTCACTAATTACCACGATTACTTGGCTGGAGTCACAAAATCGATTTTTGATCATATTTAGAAATTCACATTTTGACGATATTTGGCAGGAATAAGACCCAAAGTCGGACGTATTATAATGTTCAAATGGTTAGGTAGTAATATTTATATAAAATGAAGTTGCTATTAGCCGCCGATTTCAAACAACCGTGAATGTTATAAGAGACAAGTGGGAAAATTCATATTTTTTCCGAATTTCGGTCGCCATTTTGGCGGCCATCTTGGTTTAATGTGGTAAATTTTTCTGTCAAAATGAAGGCTGTTGAAATAGTATCACAACAGTAGAGAAATATTATATTTCCTATCATAAATTCACTACTAGCTATTAATCAAACTGACGCAGTGCCTACTCTGAAATTTTGGAGGCGGCCATTTTGATGACGTCATAAATCCACCCAGTCGCGACCCCCAGGTGTCTAACATTCGTTTTCTGGTGTCTGAGATATCAAGCAACATCATTAGCATAGTCGCTATATTTCTTCACAAAATGCACACGGGAGCCAAAAAATGAACACAAGAGCCTCTACTATACATTTATGGAAGCCCATAGTTGTCACTTAACTTTTGTCTCTTCAGTGCACGGCAACTGTGTCATGATTTTTATCCATTTCAAATATTGTGTGGTTTCGATAAAGATGCATTCAGGTTCTAAACCTCCAGTTACAACAACAGCATACATACATTAACTACTTTCGCGTTGTGTCACTGCACTGAAATTTGGTTCCCCAAATGAAATTTCTTATACCTTTAGCATTCCTCGAGACCATTTGACATGTGCGATATTTCCCCAATTACGGCTCAATGGTTTTTAAAATATTTTAATTTATTATTATTATTATTTGGGGAGCGCGGTAGTGATACTGTGAGGTCCGAAAATTGTCTTTGCTTCGGATAGGCATCGTGTTGTCGCTGCAGGGAGCCCCACACATATATAGAAACATATAGAAGAGTGTCGTCTGCTCATGTTTGTCTGGGGCTCTGTATGGGTGAAATTATAAAATTGTTAAAGAATACAAGAACAAATTATTAAAATTGTAAAAAATTGTTAGGCCAATGCATTCTCTTATATATGCGAGGCGACCTATGGTCGACTCGCATATATAAGAGAATGCATTGGCACAGGGTAAACATCGTGTTGTCGCTGTTATTTTTCTCGACATCTATCGAAGTTATACATGTATATATGTGCACGAGGCCCGTGTCCATAACCTGTAAATGTGATGCGTACCAGTGTTTACGTGTTATTATCTTAGACACTGATATTATGATTGTCTAATAATAAATATATCAAAATATATCAAAATATATTATTCAAAATATATTATGGCCATTCATGTTTCGATCGGAATGGCATATTGAGATGCTCCTCAACTCAAATAAAACTATAAAACCGGACACACTCCACTTAGGTCGAAAATTTTCCAACTGGTGACCATTTCGGTCCATAATTTTGACCAAATGTAGGAAAATATTGTTTTCTTAAATTAAAGGTACTCAATCCGATAAAACTCCTCTCAATTACTATTTCAATGGCTTCGGGGGTCAAAAATATTTGATTCGAGTTGAGGAAGTCACCCATCAAAGCTCAGATTTGTTAGATATCAATTTTAGAAATCTATTATTTTTCATTATCGGGAATACTTTCTGGCCCAGATCTCAGTCAAAATTGCGTTTTTATTACCACTTGATTTTAGAGTTATCCATCCTTGTCTGTTTGAATAGAGTTTTGGTGTAAAAATCTCGAGCAGGATACGAAATTGACGGCAATTATTAGTACTCATCTCGAGAACATAACAAATTTCAAAAATCAATATCTAATAACTCTGAGCTTTGTTTGATGGGTTCCTCGACTCGAATCAAATATATATTTACCCCCAAAGCCAAAGAAATAGTAATATAGGACCCTCTGATCGGATTGTTGTTGTTGGAATTTGTTGAGATGGGGACCCTCTTTACGGATTGAGTACCTTTAACTAGCAGTTTTTGACTGGCCACATGGGAGCGACCAGGACACCAGCTTTCCAAGTGTTGGAAATTTCCAACCTGACACCTCCCCTAATGTCGGAAAATTTCCAATTGATGGCCATTTAATGTCCATAATTTGGACCAATAAAGTAGGTAAATGTGCAAATTTGGTCTAAAAACAACAAGCCCCCCCCTAATAAAATGTTGGACTACAACCATTGTTTGTGTGGAATTTCAGGTATGAAATTTCCAACTGTTGAAATTTTGTACCGAAGTTGGGGGGGGGGGTCAGACACCCCCCCCCACAAACCCCCTGTCACACGTCCCTGGCGGCGAAACCAGGTGACCCACATTGAGCTTGAGTGTTTTAGTGCTTTGCTTTTAGCACACTCTATGTGGAGCTGCAGTGAAGATCACCATTGGGTGTTTGAGAGTAGACCTATATACCTAGCCGCAATCTGAACCTTTTAGCATTGTTATATAAGATCTCCATTAAACAAGTAACAACCCACACGGGTTTACAAGTCGTTTGAAGAACATTGATTGTCGTTCAAGTCGACATAAATGGCATAATTGATGGAATCGGTCCAAATTCATCTTGTCCCCCGAGCGCTGTCCAGGAAGAGTACGCGTCAGTCGTTGTATATGTGCGGTTGCTCTGCGCGAGTTTCTCACGTGCGACTCTTTAAGGTGGATGTGTTTGATTCACAGTGGCTTATCGAGGGACGTGGGACATTTCAGGTTACCATGGTACCTTGGAGGAGAGCCGTTGGATTTCTTCTGTTAGCTCTCGTGAGGAATGTTGGTAAGAGTCTTCAGTAACTAAAGGTATACACAATCCGATTCGATGGTCCCCCCCCCCCCCCCGTTTCATCATATTATAACAACAACAATTCTTCAAAAGACGCTTCAGTTATCAGAATCGATTAATTAAAAAAAAATAATGCTGACCGCTGTCAACCGTGAACTCTAGTATACAATTTTCTAAAACGTGTTATAATTATATCAACATTTTGATCAACGCAATTTGGTATCGAGAGTATATGTCGGTATACGCTCGTCAAATATTTGCTAGGCCGCCAAATATTCCAGGTGGTGAAAACTAACATATTTCAAAAACATATTTAAAAAAAACACGTGAGCTTTGATGGGTGGGTTCCTCGACTCGAATCAATCATTTTTACCCCGAAGCCAAAGAAATAGTAATTTAGGAGCGTTACTTTGGATTATGCATATTTAAGGATGCGCACAGTTGGATTATTTTAAAAATCGTTTACCCAAAGCAGCAGATAATAAAGAGCGTTACCAATTATGATCGCTTGTACTTGTACTCGTTTCATTGTAAAACTGATGGACACTTTTATGAATTTTTCAAACGACGGTGTCATATAATTGGACGGAAACTGCTTTTTCCTATTAGTATGGGGTCTTAGGTCCCAAAATTGGCCAAAGTGTGCAAAATTGGATAAAAGCTTGAAACTTGGTATATGTATAGTTCATGATATGGGGGTCAATATAAGAGCGAGTCCCAAGCGTGAAAGTTACCTTGAGGTCAAAGACAAAGGTCAAAATTTCCACTTTTCACATGCGGTATGATTTATAACATTTTTAGGCAACACATTACTTATACATGTCCAAATTTACATACATATGACTTCAAATAGTCCATTTTAGTCACCTTCATAACAAAGATCTTGAGAACTTTTCATCTTGGAGCCTAAAAAGTCAGTTGTTCATCCGAATAGCTGCAAAATGTACATGCAGTGAACAAATGAATATAAAGTCCCACCCATTTAACATGCTTACTAAATGCCACCGCATTCCACATACTTTTATTTGCATATGTATCAGGGTACAATACAAGAGTGAGTCCCAAGCATTAAAATCACACAGATAACATTGAGGTCAAGGACAAAAGTCAAAACTAATTTAAAAAAAATTGTTAATGGTGTGATCTGAGCCTGAATTATTCCTCGATATTTTCCCGAAATTACACAAATATATCTCCAAATGGATTGTAATACTGAACTTTAAGGAATTCTATCAATTTATGAAATATATTTAAGTAAATGTTGGTTAAAAGATAAAAAACTCATTTTCTCTTCCAAACAATTGCAAACAATTTGAAAAATTCAACATACATATATATGTAAAGTCACAGAAATAAAATGCCAACTTGATGCCACCAAGCTATACATTTTAGGAACAGGTGTTAACGATATGGGTAACAAGGGTTTGGCAAAAATATGTTACTTTTATTAAGTAAAATTGCTCATTTTAGTCACCCAACGCATTGCAGAATACATGTATTGCCCAAACTTTGACATATAGGCACTGCATGCGGTGGGAAAAAATTGGCATGCTGACATGATAATCGATTCTCTGGTCAGTATTCAAGAACAAGGAAAATCACACGTGGGCAATGTTTAGAAAGGTTATATGTTGAATATGTCGAACCTACAAATCCTCGCGCCAATACGCACATAATCGACCTATAATGTGAAATATGTACATGTGATTATTTGATTCTGAAATAAGCAATAATGGAGTCATGACCGTTATTTCGTTTTATGGCGCGGGCCACATTGAAAACACATGTTAAAGAGCGTTAACCTGAAAAGTCGTGAGTTGGTTTATTTGTTTCATTGTCCGCACATAATCTGCTTAGAATCGCCTCATTATGAGTCGATATATGTGACTACAACGCTCTCATTTTCAGCACATTATCGACTCAAAATGAGGTGATTATAAGCATAATATCGATCTAAAAACCCGTTCTATTATAAGCGGATAATGTGAGAATTTTCGGGACAACAGGCTGTTATGAGAGTATAATAACTACCATTACCTTCTCGTCAAAGAAATTATATCTAATGTCCAGAATATAAAACTTATTGCAATAAAAATGGTGGAACATAAATTTAGCTGTTGAATACATTGATATGAAAGATTAAAGATACGGGCGGCCTTAGTGGTGGGTATGCTGTTACTATATTCACCTCTGTCAAAAACCGCCATAAACAGAAAGAATAGTAAAATATAGACAGACATTGTTCTTACACCAATCAGAAATATGGCATAAACAATATGTTATTGTCAATGTTGTTTGCTTTGTTATGTAAACAAAAGCAAAACACGTTACGTTTCCTGGCTTTTGTTTAGATCCGGATATGGTAAACACAAAGAGCGTTATTTGTTACTGTTTTCCTGATATGGAAATACTAAAGAGCGTTTATATCAGTTATGTGTTATTAACCAATAGAATTGCACTGTGTTATGTAAACAGAAGCACAACTTATGTAACACGAGCAGGCTCTTGTTTACGTACACCATCGTACATCTTGACGACAATATACTATTTACGCGCTGATTATGTTTGGCATATAAACAAAACTATACCTATTTTAATATTCCTTCTGTTGATGGCGATTTGAACAAATAGGAATATTTCTGAAACGAACGCCGCCCGTGCCTTTAAGTCAGTGAGTTAAAGACAGAACTAGAGTGTGGATACAGGTGCATTGAGCATTGACATATTCCTTACTAAAAACATGAGACCGTAAAATGTATATCATACACGTTGTGCTAATTCTGATTACTCAGCCATCAATTGAGATTGGGCTCATCGATAAAAACAGTGAATGTTGAGATCTCACCAACCTAGAGAAAGTGGTCCTTTGAAAGTCACGCCAGCAGTTATTGTGCTAAAATCATCCCATGTTGGACACGAGCATACATATACCGAGTCATATAAATTCTAGCATCT
The DNA here is from genome assembly GCA_032622095.1 of Siphonodentalium dalli. NCBI lineage: Eukaryota > Metazoa > Mollusca > Scaphopoda > Gadilida > Siphonodentaliidae > Siphonodentalium > Siphonodentalium dalli. The sequence goes on from CP136068.1 coordinate 1,042,222, forward strand.
ACTGGCTATCACTATGGTCGCCGAACTAGTGGCTAGCATCCGAATATAGCATAGCCTATGATTCACTAATTCCTCAGATATACCCTCTTGGTAAAATTAATTGGTTTTCTCTTGAAAAAAAAAGAAGTTTAGTTTTGAAAGAAATGTGCAAACAATGCTAAAGTGGACAATAAGTCATTGCTTGTATAGAGTGCCACCATGCTACGACACTTAATCCTAAAGCAAGTTATTATTGTGGCATGTTAAGGCTGGCTCTCTGGTGATTACATCTCCGATTTGGTAGACAGTGTGTGAATTGGTCATCAGGGGTGGCCAGCATACTAATATATCTACGAATCAAGGGGTCGCATCAGATATACAGGGACTGGGTATATTCACATTAATGGCAGGTTACATGTATCTCATCTTGGATAATGTTTTGGCATCGGAGCGTCTGCAACTAGGACTCACCAGGTAGTGGCATAGCGATACATAGGGACTGGTTAGTCAAAGTGCCAAATTTTAGTGGTGACCAGATAACATATACCGGTATATGACTCCTCCTCTTAGCACGAATTGGAACACAACAATGAACTTGAGGCAAAAACAAATGGGGGTTGAATCTCCACCGAATTTCGAACTTCAATCTAACTTCACGCGAATCTCCACCGAATTTCGAACTTCGTTCCAACTTCACGAACCCCTTTAGTTTACCTGTACCGTTGGACTGGGAGGCAATTGCGTGTCATCTGGAGTGGTGTATTTTACGTATACCGATACTTGGTCGCTAATGATCTTGTCTCCATTGATGTCTAGAATATTACTATTATGTACTCATATTGTGGTGGTCAATTTCAAGAAGCCACCATACTCGAACAGCTGTTAAATGCGTGGCATACAAGTATATCTAGCAATGACAATATATTCTTATCCTGGGACTGGGCCACACAGATATAAATTCCAACTGTGGTCGGTCAAGTTAGCCATATCCAGAATCTGCATGACTGCCATTGACTGACATATAGAACTTCACATGTGGTGACCAGATTACCCATATCCTGGAATGCAGATCGAGAGCACCAATATCACCACGCACATCCTGAAACTGGGTCTGTTTCCAGTGATGATCAGAGTGCCTGTATGGTGTGATATTGTGCACATCTCCGCTTATAATCAAATCCCCCATACGCTGCTTGGCCAGGGTGGCCATCTGTGAGAGTGGTCCGGTAGCTCACTCATGGGTCTTAACATTCTTCAATTATGTATATTCGGGACTTTGTCTGCTAGTACCAACTCTTTTGTATGGAACCTTTTTAATTTTGATAATAAAATCGTCATATTATCTTCAGTAAATTATGAAGAATAATAACTAGGTTCAGCCACTTGTACATGTAACTTGTAATGTGTGTTGCCATTGACTCATGTGAACATTCCGACTGCATGTACATGGTCAATCCGTTTAGAAGTTTTGTGTAAAATGTGTAGCATTACGAAACTTGTGGCAAAGTGGAATAATCCAATCTTCTGATAAGCTATTCTATAGTGAAAAACCAACGCTATTCATGCAGTAGGAGAATATAGGAGAATAGAATGTTCCGTGTGGAAATATTGTGTCTTGATTGAAGTGTCGGCGGTTGCACTGTGGACATGTCGCTTACCGCCAGATTATTGTTTACACGTTCTGCTACCTGTTAGGTCGACATCTCAAAACGTGTAGCTTTGGTGCCGTAAAATCACACGACTTTCTGCCAAGTGTGTATCCATAGCAATACCGTAGTAGCACACGTTACACGTTACATGGATGTGTGGCTGAACCTGGCCATTATCACCGCCTTCAATGAAATCAGTAGAAAAAGTCATTCTGTATCACAGAGACGGTACCATTCTAATGCCTTCTTTCTTCAAATTGGTATTTTTCTCCAACACTTACTATCTGGGAATAGTATGTGTTATTGCCACTCATGACTGAACACATCTTATTTCTTTTTCACAAAGCACTCAACAGTTCATTGCTGACAGAATCTTGAGACATGCTGGTATGAGTTGAATATGATTTAGATATTTCGCCGACTTGAATTTTCAAACAGGTAAACATTTTGACTAATACTACATGCGACAAGCGTATGAACTGTATTGACTTATGACAATGCAATATTAATGGGATGAACATAATTAAAAATTGGTGTATCATCGTTGCTAAGTGCCGTCTGCGGATGAAACGTATATTCCAAGTCTGCTCATTGGATCTTTTATTCATTCTAATAGCGTATCTGATAGAGAAAATAATCATCGAACAACATTCACTTTGAGTGGCATGTAAACTCATCAATCCAATTTAAGAAACCATTATTAGTTTGTTTTATTGAGGTTTATGGTCGTTTTAGCTGCTAGGCCATATCACGGCATGTCATGTCAGGTTTAAAGTTCGAGAAAATGCTTGTACGTTATATATATATATATATATCACTGAACACAGCTAGAAAAGCAACTGAAATTCTTTCGCAATTACATGTACATGAATCAAGTTACCTTTCATGCGTGTGGACCACAGATCCTTGCTAGTCGAGATTCGAATCAGTCTCACAATCACTTGGCTTAAGATTGTCCAATGCAACACACACCTTACCAACTGATCAACTTTGTGTGTATGTATGTATGTATGTGTTATAAACTAGAAAACTGCTCGACTGATCCGACTCAAATTTTGTATGTAGGCCTACTTTGATCCCGGGAACAATATGGGAGGGTCCAATTTCACGTGCGACCGGGTCCTTGACCTTGGCCTCGCTCATATAGGCATATTTCTGGACCAGTGGAACAATAGTTTTTTCTTTCTCCTGACGGAGGCGATCACAAAGAAACCCTAAATAGCCCACACGAAGTCGGCACATCAGCTAGTTAATATATTAGATTGACCATATGTGTTGTCAATTTGGATATGTTTGTAAAAATAACGACATTGATCAGTATTATTCTTCGTTTCTATTTGATCACCCTGTCGGCATATTTCACATCACTTTAGGACAGAAACCCTGCAGTCACTGCGATGTATTGTTGTAGCGTGCCAATTTTCCATACGCCATTTCTCATATCAGTCTATAACATGTTGTCGCTTCACTTGAACCTCACACCCACTGGGGAACAGAAGCGACCATTGTGCCACACAAGAACTTTACTTTAAGGCATGGCCAGTAGCTGAAAAATCAATGGCAAAATACTGTAGGGTATTATGTGAGCCACATTATCAGTCAGTTTAAAATAATGTGGGACTATTTTCAAACTAATGAGCACGTATATATCTTCTATATATTTTGGAACATTTGTCTGTGTGTATGTTTGTGTGTACGTGTGTATGTGTGTTATAGACTCGATAACTGCTCGACCGATCAGACTCGAAAATGATCTATGTTGGCCTACTCTGATCCCTGGAACAATATGGGCGGGTCCAATTTCACGTGCGACCGCGTTCTTGACATTGACATTGACCTCGCTCATATACGCTCATATAGGCATGTTTCTTGGTCGATCGAGCAATAAATTGTCCAGACGCTGTATAATCTGTCCAGAGGGTGGCGATAACAAAGCAATCCCTAAATAGCCCGGACGAAGTCGGGTACATCAGCTAGTATTGTATATAATTATGATTGTTGCAATATGTTTCAATAAAACATCTAAACTGATATGCCTAATCAATTCCCTCCCCCAAGTGATAAGTGATCATCTTGGTAAAGTTTCAAGTTAAAGGTCACCAAAAATATTCCAACTCTCACACAAAGCCCCCGAATATTACAAGTAGATTTTTTGTCCGCATTTAGAGGCGTTTTGCATGCCGTGTGATGAATGAGAAACCTTCAGTGGTAACTTACCACTGGTAAGCCCTAGTTGTTGTAATAATTTGCATGATTAGATATTTTAACGGATTTCTGAGGTGGTGCATTCATGACACCAGTATATTATATATTTTATATATGCCTAATAATATAACATTGAGGGAGTTCTGACTATAGTTTTCTTGTTTATCATGTTATGTGTAAATTTGGATTGAACGAGAACAATGAGAGCAATATATATAATTAGGCACGTAATTCTTTGGTGGTGTCTCTTGTCATGCCAAGCATGGCTGCAATTGATCATTATTTTAGCTCGAAAAACGTTCTGTAACTTCTGTCATAGTTATACATTTCTGAACTATTTTAAAGGTAGATATGTTTTTTATTTAACCCTTTACCCAACAGAAGGGCCCTGTGCCAATGCATTCTCTTATATATGCGAGTCGACCATGGGTCGCCTCGCATATATAAAAGAATGCATTGGCTTAACACTTTAAAAATTATAAAATTGTTAAAGAATGTAAGAAAAAATGGTAAAAAGTGTTAAAAAATGCCTATGGTCGACTCGCATATATAAGAGAATGCATTGGCACAGGGCATAACTGTAACCATCACAATGTGGTCAATGAGCCGGTTCCAATGATATCCATATTTGTATGGTTTTATTGAGACAGACCCAAGATAATTTAGGCTGTTGCAGCTTTATTTGGCCGGTTTGTTGGGTAAAGGGTTAAGCTACTCGTAGTTGTTCTTCTAGTGCAGTCTCGAGACTCAAGTTTATAAATGTTCAAAGAAGCATTGGTTTCGTTGTCTCCGGTATACCGGACAATGATCTAGGAAACCACGTGACCGCGCTAATGACGGGACGCTAATTTTTTGCTCTGTGTTTGATGGGTCTAATTCATAAATTTTATAGCCAAATGTTCTCGAATCAATTGAACTAAAAACTCTGATTTGCAATGTGAAGTATGAAGGTCAATGTATTGCTGGATAAAGCAATCGAAGCATGCTAAATGAAGATATTGTGGGATTTTCTGCCTGAGGTGGACTACGATTGCCTACAACACGGCGCCATATTGATTTCAACAAAGCCAAACATTGTCAGACTGATAGCCACTGGACACTGATGAGATCATTTCATTAACTATATCTAATGTATTCTCGATGTAAATATAATTCTCGGTCATTCACTGCATAACATTGTGGACTGTCATATTTTCAACGGCATCGGCAGATTGGATAATAATCGATCAGCGACTTCGCCATTGTGAACTGCTCACCCATTAGTATCTCTTTGTTAGTTGACCCTCCAAATTATTACTGTGCATTTATTCGTTATGAGCGATCAACAGCCCGAGGTTTCGGCATCAAGCCTTGAAAAAAAACAGTACATCTACGGTGCAAAATCTTGACTCCAATTCTAACTCAATTAACACCACCGTTGTTCCGCGCCCGTGCCTGTTAAGAATAAGGACCGCGATGTTTCCGAATCGCCCATTTCCCCTTCGGGGTTCATGGAAAACAACAAATCCAAGCCAGTCTGTCAGAGTGACCTGGTCACTAGCCCAATTCTATCCGAAGATGAGGCTGATCGTGAGTCAAATGAATTCTTCGGACCAAATGCCTATTTTGAGTGCGGTCTAATCAAAGCTCTAACCAACACCTGGGTAATAGAAGCTCTGGCAAAAGTGATGCAGACCTTACTCCAGTCAGTAGCTTCGTCAGTCGCTAAGAATGAAATCGCCGAAGTCTGTAAGGACGACATAGTCACAATGGATATCATCAAAAAAGAACTATCTAAACGCGATACCAAAATAAACGAACTGGAAATAAAACTTAAAACAGAAGTTGAAACGCGCGAGCAAATTGAATACGAACTCGGCGCGGAAATAGACGACCTTCAACCATAAGGAAGGCGCACAAATATCCGTCTCTTTGGTGTTACTGAAACCCCAGGTGAATCAACTGACAAAATAGTACAAATTGGGCATTCCGATAAAAGAGAAACACATAGGACGCAGCCACCGTGTAGGACCACCAATGAAACAAGGAGCTATACAGCCAGTGCTCCACCTCCTCGCCAAATAATATTCCGGCTTCCTTCTTATCGCTGGAGAAAATCAGTTTATGACATGAAATGTGCACTGAACGATTTCAATTCATCTGAATATCCAGGCAGGCTTTTTATAAACGAGGACCTCACCGTTACCTGTGCCAGCATATTTAAACGCGGACGCAAGCTAAAAAAAAAAGGACTCGAAAATAGCGGAGTGTTGGACCTTCGATGGCAACATTTATGTCAGAAGTTCATTAGGATGTTCTGTTGAAAAATTCACCACTGCCAGGCACATGGATGCACTGGAGGAAACGGTGGGCGCTTACTAACTGTGTCCCCGTCTGAGTACACCCCACGTGCCTTTCGCTATATAGTCTAATATGGTATAAGTTCCAGAAAAGCCTCAATATCTGGATCAATTTATACATAGCCTAATTATAAGGTCAATGTGAATAAATTACTGGATTCTCAACTTCGAAAAATATTTTCGAGAGCCCGGTGATTTATTCATCTTGGCCTGCCTGTGTAATATGTTAACGTTATAAAATTGTCCTGTCCCAGTATCATGCCGAGCTAGAAGCGAACCCACTCCCACCACCAAGGTATCTCTGAACATAAACTAAGGTGCCATTCGATAGATAGCTACATGTATAGCAATCGATGTATATATATGTATATCTATACTTCCCTAACATGGTACAGTTTGTATTTTGGATCTATCCCCTTCCCAAATTATAGCTTAATTGTATTAATTGCTCATCATCCTCATGAGAAAATTGGACTGCTAATCGCCGCCTCGACTTAAATGGATGTAATATATATAAACACCACCCTAGTACAACATATTACCAATTGATATTATTCCCGTAATAATTTCCATTCTATATCTTGTCCTACTCAATATCACTGTCGGATACCAGTTTAGGTTTGTACGTTTCAAGATGGCGGTGCCCAGTGGTCAGGATAAATGGTATGGGTTTATATTGTCTTCAAGCATTAATCAACGACATCTTTCGGCGATACATCTTTGAACAGTTATGTAGAAATTTGTATACCCAACACTTGCATAACATACCTTCCGATGACAGGCATGTGAAATGTTGTATTTGGCCGTCAAGTCGTCATAAAATTTCGAAATTTTATAGAGGCGGCGAAATGTTCGCTTTTTCGTAATTTTTTGGCCTTGGGTTCATGAATCCGCAAATATATGTATTGTCGTGGGTAGATTAGGTTTTATTCCACACCCATTGACGTGAGGTACATGTATTCAACGGAATCCCAGCCATAGAATACATAGTAGTGTATACCTCTAGTGGAATACAAGCCGGAACTATTCTTGTTGACGTTGTCGCCAAGAAAAATGACGTACATTACGTCGATCATCCGCTTCCGGTGATTCTCCCATAATTACTGGCTATTTGTCAGACTTAAATCACAATAAAAGTGGCTATAGTACCAATGGATATGACATTCATGGATTGAACTTATCTGACTGAACGGTGTAGAATAAATACAGAACACAACTTGCATCATAATCTCGATTCTTTTATCGAACTCGTTGCGGACAGCGCAAAGTTATATTTCGCTCGAGCTACGCTCTCGCTAAATATATATCCTTGCGCCATCCGCAACTCATTCGATAAAAGATTCTCGATTAAGATGCGCGTTGTGTTCTGTCTATATCACACATCTTCGGAATGGAAAACCGGCGATATTTGTATTTTCTAACTCCGAAAAACGACCTTCGTAAATTTCAAAATGTTCAGGTTTCCTGTTATAACATGTATGTCAAATTATCAACTCACATAAAATGAACCCGTATAGACGTGTTGAGTTAGAAACTCTAATTGATGTTTATTCGAAATTCCCTTTATAGTCACTATATCGCGATGTTTGGGCCTCATATTGTAGAGAAGTAATCTATTTATACTGACCCATCAACTACATGCGAGCCACCGCATGGAATTAATGATTCCACCTATCCCGGGATCACTAATCGAGTTATATTTCTTTCATGTCTTCCTTCTCTTATCTTCTGTTGTCTTTCCAATATCTCCGTCAACTGCATATGACCAAGATAAACCGTGCATCTCACGCCAATATCTTATACATCTTTATTCAACATTTGTTCAGTGTATAAATCATATCTGCCAACCACCGAGCTATTTACATGTCTTGAAATTCATACATTATATATGGGACAATGGTTGATATAATATAATATCGTGCTCGGATAGGTAGCTTTCTGTCGAGAGCGTCTCGACCACCTAGGGGAAAACGCTTTGACCTGAACATGTCTGAAATTATCATCATTTACCTTTTCCTACATTCAAGAAAATTGCCAGAGATTCAAATTGTAAGTTTGTTACTGTTTGATATCATGTACTTCAACTACTTGTCCACATTTAAAGGCACGTGCGGCCTTAATTGTCGAAAATATTCATATTTGTTCCAAACACCGTAAACAGAAAAACAGTAAAACGCATACAGTTCCGTTCATATATATCATGACCATCGCGTAAACAGCATGTTATCATAAAGACCTACTATATTTTACCTAAGCAAGAGCCTGATTGTGTTACAGAAGACAAAATATCAGAACGTCGTTCTGTTGTTACGTCGGGTACATTGGGTACATTTTATAAGCAAAAATTTAGAAACTTAGAAAACATATTTTCGGAACCAATTTACAACCCATTGGTACATAGCGTACAACTTGTTACTTCTGGTTACTTTACCTATCAGTTAATGTTACATTTGTTACTTCTATTTTTTTTCTTAGAAATCCCAAAGTACCTGGTTACATTGGGTACAAATTAGAAAACATATTCCCTGAACTAATTTACAGCCCATGGATACACGGGGTACAAATGGTTACTTCTGGTTACTTTACCTATTAGTTAATGTTACAGTTGTTACTTTTAATTTTTTCTTAGAAATCCCAAAGTACCTGGTTACATTGGGTACAAAATTAGAAAACATATTCCCTGAACTAATTTACAGCCCATGGCTACACGGGGTACAAATGGTTATTTCTGGTTACTTTACCTATTAGTTGATGTTACATTTGTTACTTCTATTTTTTTTCTTCTTATTAATTCAAAAGTACCTGGTTACAATGGGTACAAATTAGAAAACACATCCCCAGAACTATTTTACAGCCCATGGCTACATGATGTACAAATGGTTACTTCTGCGTACTTCACTAATTAGTTAAAGTTACATTTGTTACTTTTATTAATTTTTCTTAGAAATCCCAAAGTACCTTGTTACATTGGTTACAAATTAGAAAACATATTCCCAGAACTAATTTCAGGCCCATGGGTACACGGGGTACAAATGGTTACTTCTGGTTACTTTAATGTTACATTTGTTACTTCTATTTTTTTCTCTTAGAAATCCCAAAGTACCTGGTTACATTGGTTACAAATTAGAAAACATATTCCGAGAATTACTTTCAGGCCCATGGGTACACGGGGTACAAATTGTTACTTTTGGTTATTTTGCCTATTAGTTAATGTTACATTTGTTACTTTTATTTTTTGTTCCCAAAGTACCTGGTTACAAATTAGAAACATATTCCAAGAACTACTTTCAGGCCCATGGGTACACGGGTTACAAATGGTTACTTCACCTATTAGTTAATGTTACATTTGTTACTTTTATTTTTTATCGTAGAAATCCCAAAGTACTTTGTTACATTGGGTACAAATTAGAAAACATATTCCCATAACTACTTTCAGGCCAATGGGTACACGGGGTACAAATGGTTACTTCTGGTTACTTTACCTATTAGTTAATGTTACTTTTGTTACTTTTATTTTTTTCTTAGAAATCCCAAAGTACCTGGTTACATTGGGTACAAATTAGAAAACATATTCCTGAATTAATTTACAACCAATGGGTACATAGGGCACATGGTTACTTCTGGTTAATTTACCTATTAGTTAATGTTACATTTGTTACTTTTATTTTTTTCTTAGAAATCCCAAAGTACCTGGTTACATTGGGTACAAATTAGAAAACATATTCCCTGAATTAATTTACAACCCATGGGTACATAGGGTACACATGGTTACTTCTTGTTACTTTACCTATTAGTTAATGTTACATTTGTTACTTTTTTTTTTCCTCAGAAATCCCAAAGTATCTGGTTACATTGGGTACAAATTAGAAAACGTATTCCCTGTATTAATTTACAACCCATGGGTACATAGGGTACACATGGTTACTTTCCACCCCACTAAGAGTAACATATGTTACCCCCCCCCACATTATCTTAAAATATCAAGCGAACAGATAAGTTCTGTGTGAGTTACCATTTATTCATAAATATATGTAGTGGAGCGTACAACACATCATAATATAACAATACAAACATAAATCAGTTCAATAGCACAAAATCAATTAAAACTGTAGGAGTTTGATAAATAAAATGATATCAGTATATACAACTTTCTGATGGGTAGATCTATGATCGACGTGATTTGGATACAGAATCGCACCTTAATTGTTTTAGATTTAAGTTTACATGTATGCAAAACACAAATCATTTTAAAAGAGGTATCCTCTTTTAAGGATTCTTCAACTGGGTCAAGTGTTCCAGGGTATATATTAATAAATATTAATCACAGATACCGGTACGAAAATGCTTCTATCAATTAATATTGAATTTATATCAATTTTATGGTATAATACATATTATATCGGGACAGTTTTATTGAAAGAACAGAACAGAAATTTATGGAGTATAGCAAGAGAAAGAGTTTGATCTTGTTTCTGTCAGCTGACTAATAATTGTGTCAGCAAGATTATTTATTTTAGAGAAAATTCCCAACAATCACTATTATTTGGCATTGAGACATAGAGCAAAATTGCCACCACTATTATTAATTTCAGTATAAATCCCCAACATCACTATTATTAGGCATCTGATAGTAGAACTCCATGAAAGCAAAATGCCATTTTGATGCCTATAGTTTGCAGGAAGTAGCCATTAGCCAAGAGATAGACCATCTTTGATACCCAAGTGATATCTTCAACATTCACACACATTTCACATTCACACAAATTGCAGACGCTTAGCACATCTTACACTTCCAGTTCTCTCTCATCGTCCGTATTCTTACACAAACAAAATGGTAATATTGGCTGCAATCTGTACAGCGAATCCAACGTATAGCTGCCTTGGATCTGTTAATTTTGCAAAAACTGCATTGCAGTTTCGCAAAGTGGGACTGGGGAGATTAACTGAAATTAGAAAAGGAAAACTCAAATAATTTGAATGAAAAAGTCAAAGTGAATCTTTTACGTGTTGAATTTTTTTTATGAATAAACATGTCACAAGTAAACTAAAATAGTAAGTGAAATAGTAAAGACTCTGTTAGATGATTATTCCTTTGCAGTAAAAATTTCACAATAGAACACTGTCGGAAAGAAGAGACACAATCACATTGTATAGAATATTGCAAAATGATATACATCATTATTCAAATGTCTGCTAAAAACTTGCTACATACATTGCACAACATGTCTGTTTTAGAATTCTGCAACTTGCATTACAAATTTGAAGATACTACAAATTAATCTCTCTTGTGAACCTCAACAGCAAAATGTAATGATAATTTTAAATTTGAGCATCCACTCTGGGCAATGGAAATTTAGCAATGTATATGATGCTAACCTTGAATACTGATTCACAATAGAATACTGTCAGATAGAAGATACAGCATCACATTGAAAATGATTGAAATAACAAAACTTTCTTACCTGGACTAATCTCATTCATGGAATTCCTTTCTCTCTCATCACAATCTGTTGATATTTGTGGAGTATTTTCTCGATCTGTGAAAGAAAAACTATGTTTAGAATATTGCGAATTGACATATTTCATGCATTAAATGTCTACTCGCAACTCGTTACATTGCAAGTTTTGTTTGAGAATTCAATAACTTGAATTACAAATTCACGTTTATTTAACTAAAAAAATTAACAATGCAAACTTTCAATTTGAGCATCCACTCTGGTCAATGAAATGTTAGCAATGTACATGTATATGACACGAACCTTGAATACTTGGTTCTTGTGAGCCTGTAGTTTCTTGGTGGATTTCTGGACTAATTTCTGGATCTGCAAAATAAAAATATTTTTAGAATATTGCAAAATGACATACATCATGATTCAAATGTCGGCTCACAACTTGCTACTTTGCACAACAAGTTTGTTTTAGAATTCAATAAGTTGCATAAGTTGAATTACAAATTCACAGATACTTTAATCACTCTTGTGAAACAGCAAAATTTAACGATAAAATTTAAAATTTTAGCATCCACTCTGGGTAATGAAAATTTAGCAATGTACATGTAGATGATGCTCACCTTGAATACTTAGTTCTTGTCATTCTGTAGATTCTTGATGTATTTCTGCCTGTATCATGGTGATTCCTGCTTAATGAAAAAATTTCCATATGAAATGTGTTTCCATAATACCGGTTTTGCATCTTATTTTTGAAAACATATATGTGATATGTTAGTTAATTGCAATGTGAAAACTATATATAGTGAGCAAGAACATGGATGGCCAGCAACATGATATGGTCAACTTCAGTAAAATACTCCGTATTTTGTATGACCATCAACAATTAAGATAATTGCATCATCAGTTTTATCCTTTGTTTAATCAAACTTCAATAGCGAGTTTGCGATACCGGTCGGACGGGTACGGGTACCGGTAGATCCAGGTAGATCGGTGAAAATCGTCACGGTCATTTGCGTACTTTGAATGCAGCACATAAAGCGATAGGGATTTGGAAAGGGTAGATGTATCCAATTGACTGGTAGTCTTTCGCTAAAGTTTTCTCACTCAAAAGTGCATTAGTTCTATGAAATAACAGTCAGCTATGCATTAATCTATTTATTGCACGATTTAATTGCCAAATCTCATTGATACATTTGTCATTTAAGCCATGTTTTATGTTCAAAGTATCGAGGCGGCTTCTAACACTAAGATAACTATGGAACGCCGATTTGTTTACTGACAACTGTCTTCACTCAAGTAATGACATGTTATGTTTTGGGAATGTGATTTGGGGGGGGCTAACCCCGGGATTCTCGACATGTTATGATTAAGAGAGTGAGTTGGCGGTGCTAAACGCAGTCTCGACACAGGGACGTAATTATAGGGGATCTCCGCGTTGAGAAGGTGTGTCCACCTTCAAATTCCCAACTATACACCCCCTTAAACCACACCAAACAGAGGTTTGTGCGTAATTCAAATTGTGCACGCCGTTGGGCTCTGATTCCCCCCAACTGATCCTTCACTGTCCTGAATATTATTGTGGACTGTTCTAAATGGATCAGTAGTCTTGTTGCAAAAGTCCTGTGATGGGGGGGTCCACCTTGCCGACCATGCAGTACGAGAACAGTTTTGTAGATATGAACCTGGAAATTGCAAAATCATAACATCTAGTGGTCTAACACCAGGCAAATTCACGCCCTGGTTTGTTTTTCACAAATCAATGATCAGTATTGACGAGCCACCGAATGTGGTTAGACCAGGGCATACCGGGTCGATCATGGTTCGGTCTGGTGTGAGAACGTTTTGAAATCTGAACATGAAAATGTATAAATTATTGACTTTCCTCAAGCTTTACATTTGTTGGATATTTCCAACCTGCTGTTGACCATATAGCCCGAATGTTTTTCTACCAAAAGTAGGAATATTTGTAAATGTTGGTCTAAAAATATTTAAAAAAAATCCGCACTAATACATTTTTGGAAAATCAAACTGAATGACAGTATAATTTCAACGTATGTTTTGGTGTGTTATGTATATGCAATATCCAACTGTTGACAAAAGTTGGGGTGATACACACCACCCTCTCGCCACGTCCCCTATCGACCCTTTGTGCATAAGTACACCGTAAATGTGTTACACGATTGAATACAACCGTTCAGTTATTGTACCTTATGTGGTGGTGACTGATTTCTCATTTTAATATAGATATTTGACTTTTGAACGGACATGGCGCATTTGAACCACAAGACTGTTGTATATTGTAGTGGCCGATAGTGACACCAAATACTGATATACACACCTCATAGTCGGCACAATCTTACCGTCATCAGATCGACTTTTAGCTGTTTTCTTTGTTTCGCATAGACGTGAAGCAAACGCTCTTTATTCGAACCATATAATGAATAGTGTACCATTAAACACCCTTTATATTTAACAAGTTTGATTTTTATACGCCCGTTTGAAAAAAACGGCCGCATTATAGTATTGGTCTGTCCGTCCGGGCGCCCGTCCGTTAACCTGGTTTCCGGATGATAACTTTAGTTAGAGTGAACCAAATTCAATAAAATTTGGTATGTGGGTTTATTAGCCGAAAAGTAAGTTCAAGTTCGAATTTGGGTTCCGCCCGCCAATTTTCACCGGAGTTATGCCCCTTATTTGACGTTTTTTGACTTAGAACATCCGTGAAATTTGTTGTCCGGATGATAACTTTAGTATAGTTTATCGGAATGAATCCAAATTTGGTATATTACTTTCTCCCACCAAAACAAAGGTCAAGTTCGAACTTGGGTTCTGGCAGAGTTAGTTAGAGTGAACCGATTTCAATCAAATTTGGTATGTGGGTTTATTAGGAGAAAAGACAGCTCAAGTTCGAATTTGGGTTCCGTCCACCAATTTTCACCGGAGTTATGCCCCTTATTTGACGTAATTTGACTTAGAAAATCCCTGAAATTTGTTTTCCGGATGATAACTTTACTAGAGCTTATCGGATTCAATGATACTTTGGTATATTACTTTCTCCCACCAAAACACAGGTCAAGTTCAAATTTGAGTTCCGTCCGCCAATTTTTACCAGAGTTATGCCCCTTTTTTTTTTACCAGTTTCCGCCGACCCAAGAGAGGGGGTATTTTGCACGCCCAGTGTAGATTTTGTTCTACCTACATCCGGGTTTAGACCCAGACAAATATCCAAGTTCTTGGGATGAATATTCCCTTGCCCGACCCTTCGAAAGATTCCAACCCATTACCAGTTATATGACTAAATATTCCCCAACTAATATAAGGGGCAATTTCGGTCTTATATCTGACTAAAAGTGCATGCATGTAGGACATTCTTGGACCCTGGGTCTAAACCAACACATTTTACACCGAATAATGGTTGGATTATTAAATTAGCGTAATTGTATATTTGTCACGGTGCTATCATAACATATTTTCTCAGTCAGAAAATTCCATCTGTTCTAGACGACACTCGAACGGTCTGGGAAATTACTTATGAAAGCTAATTATTGAAAATGTTACCAAAATGAGTCAAAGAAAGACGCCAACCCCTTCCACTTTCGCCTCGTCCCTGGTTAATGCAATCCATTATCCACGCAGATGTCCATCATATAACCATAACAACAAGTATAACGTCGGCCAAGAAAGCGAATGCGGATAACAATTTCTCTACATCATATATATTGTGCTGCAATTGGCTCACCATACACTACCCGTCGATATGCTTAATTCTACCCGTAAAACAGTTTGCGATTTCAAAACGTGTACCGGTACGGGTAGCTACCAGTACCCGTACCGGTACCCGTACCCGTTTGAAATCGCAAACTCGCTAATATATGACTTATCGCTAAACAAAACCCTCTTCGCCATGTATTTGTTAGATGGAAATTTTAATTCGATATAGTTTTCATCGATAAAATGGGTATCAGCATGGGTTGTATTCAGTTTGGTACTTAGCGTAAATAGCAATTGTAAAAACAAGTGTACCTTCATCATTTTCTTCTTCCAACAATGGTTGACCATCATCATCATAAGTACTGTCATCGTCTGCTTTCATCACTGTAGAAAAAACATACAGAATTGAAACTATTGCACACAGAAATATAGTTTTCTATGATTAATACAAGTTTTTTCAATTGAAAATTATTTTTCAAGCAGTTTCTCTTTTGAAATAACTTTTCGTGACACAGCACAAATAGGCCAAATGGCTTTAATATCTCTACTACAACTATGTTAAAACTCACGTTGAATTTGTTTTCAACCAAAAATCTTTTCTGCTTTGATTTTTATGCAATTTGTATTCGCAATTATCATATACAAACTCGGGAAAGCAATTAAGCATTTTTTCAGCCAAGAGATACAAAAATTAATTAATGCAAACAATGTTGGTTTGCTTCTAACATCAAACTATTAAGGCTCACCGTTCAATGGATCTGTCCACACGAATTTTTCAATATCTGAAATTAAATTAACTGGATGAGAAACCTAGTCTAAATGAAAAAGAAATTATTTTTTACTGCATTAATATTTTTCTATATGTTTAGGTGAAAAAAATGTGTCTTTCACAGGAACAATTATTGTAACATGCGATTTCAATTGATAATCAGAATTGTATTGAGTGCCAATTGAAAGATTTTACCAAATTTATATGAAAAATTACCAAATAAAGAAGTCTTATTTTCCTGTGTCAACCATGTAATATGTAACCACATGAAGATATCAAATGTCGACCGATCTAAATTTATGATAGTAACCAACCCCGTCTTCTGTGAAGGTCTCCAATTGCTTCGTTACTTGTTCGACCAGATGGTCACAACTTATGGTGTCTGAGGTTTCGGTAGCTTCAATAACATGTTGATAGTATGGAGCCAGAATATTTGACACGTACTGGTCAAGACCGTCAGGAGATCTGCCAGTCAGATGTAGAATCTGTAAAGAGAATACGTAAACACTTAGGAGTGAAAAATCAATGCAACCAAGATAGCTATAAATTGATGAAATTTTGTGTGTCACCTAATTCTATGCAGAAATGAAAGACAAAAGTTCATTTTTGACTGCACCTAAGTGGTTACTGCTATAGCTTCATAATATTCACTATTCACTCATCTCGAACAATAAACATAAATGTATGATTAAAGATAAACCCATTCCGATATACAAGTCAATTATTTGCAGTGACTATTACTCTATTCTTAATGGAAGCCTTATTGATTTTTTTATACATTTTTTTTACTAAGCTCAGATATTGTATTTTGTGATATCATTATGCTACAACAAATATGGTCATGATTTTTTGACAATAATAGTTGCATTCTGCAAACAGCCATTTGATTGATAAGGCAGAAATGAGTATGAAATAAGAATATTCGGCCATGATATCTGGGAGAAATAAAACTAGATAGCAAGAAATTGTTAAAGTTTACTACCTTATTTGCAATGGCGAGTGGAAGTGCCAAACCCTCAAGTACTCTGAGGTCTGCAGCGGGCAGCGATTCTCTCAGTATCTCGACATGCTCGCCAGTCGTTTACACGTTGATTGTGGCTAGCACAGCTTGGAGGATAATCCGGAAAGCTGCATATGCCTCACATGCAGCTTCTTCAAGTTTCTTAGCATCTCCTGTCTTCTTTTGTCTGGTTACTTTCTTGACAGGTATCACACACATACGACTGGAGTATCTGAAAATATAACGGCTAAGCTATACCTTGATAGTATATCTAGGGGAAAATAATTTCATATTAATTGAAATGAAATGACGAGTGCCCATATTTTTCTCAGACTTTGTATATGATGTTCATCCTATTTGAGTCTAAATTACTAGTACGCTGATTAGGATAAACATAAAAATGCAAACCAGTTTATGGGCATTCTGCATTCTCTGATAGCGCCATGTTTGAATGTCATATATGTTTTATGCGGACCTTGTATAATACAAACAGTGAATCTTTAATAATGACACATTATATAAATGTACAGTGATATAAATATACTTACTTGTTGAAAGCTGTTGTCTCGAAATTTTCTGTAGCAAGACATCCAGTCAGTGGTGGCTTGCACTCCTCATTCAACTTCCCACGAATGGCATCGTTCCCTAGGTCAACTGCCATCTGGTAGAGGTCCTCAGCTGTGGTGGGATCATCACACACAAAAGTCATGGTCGCCGAGGTCAAGACAACACTGAAGTTCCCTAAGGTACTCCTGCAAAATTACAGAAAACATTTTCTCCTTACATTTGCCACGAAAGAAATTTTTTTCAAGTGAACATGAAATATTCATTTCTTGAATTGACTGTTGGTCCTTTTTAACCTATCATAATTTCAATTTCCAAAAGTTGTCAAATTTGATATTGACGACACACAAATGGTCTAATTCGAATCAAGTTCAGATTTATTTGCTCATCATTTCAGTTTTTGTTAAGTAGTTGCTTGGTAGTTTTGAATATGATTTACTCACATAAATATTCAGGTCCATTAATATTGAGAAAGATTACATAATTTACATGTGCAAATACGCTTCATACCATTACTCGAGCATAGTAATGAACAAATAGTAAAATATTGAATTCAGATATGCTGTATATTTTTTAACACTACTTTACTGACCTTGAACATATATGTTCTTCCGTGCAGCCAGTAAGCCAGGCACCACAGTTGGCTATCAATGTCTTGCCGACAGTTGGTTCTCCAAACACAATTGGTGTGTTGATGTGGCGCAATTCTTTCATGATGGTGCCGTAAAAGTTCATGGAATACATTGACGACCAGGCAAGCATGGCTGCTGGGAAGATGTTTGCCAAGATCTCTTCCGCATTATTGAGGAAGGCATTAAGAGGTTGTACACTCATTGGCGGGAGAGTCTGAAATGAAAATTTCAGATGAATACTTCCTAGATGAATACAGTATTTCAGACATGTTAGCATAGAAACATAATACTGTTCGCATGTTAATTGTAAAGGCTTATTAGTCTGTGATAAACGAACTAGCAAGAAAATGCAGTTGTTTAATTACACTCATTGATTTTTAGAAATATAGAAATAATACTGCAGTCATCTCATCTGCAACAATGATGCTGTCCATATTATATCTGAAAACTTGAGGCTTCTGTTTTGAGCTCTTACCTTGTGGCCAAGTCTGCCAATTTTGGGTCTCGTTCTGTCAAGTAGCTAGGTAGCCAGTACATAGGGATGTTGTCCTGAGGCACATGTAAAAGAGATAAATTACACATCCTAAGACTTTTTAAAGATCCACAAGTATGTCTATACATGACTGTATCTGAAAAATTATGATTATTAAAACAATTGGTTATATGGCATATGATATTGGTATCTTTGTTCGAATTTGTGTTTCGGATGATAACTGTAGTCAGTGTCAATTGAATGGAATGAAATTTAGTATATGTGTTTACTAGCAAAAGATAAAGGTCAGATTCAAATTTGGCTTCCGCCCGCCAATTTTTACCAAAGTTATGGCCCTTTGTTGGAATTATCTCAGGTGTACATGCACCTATGTTGGCATGCCCTAGTGATGCTTTCGTTTCTAATCTGACCATGTTATACGAGGCATGGATTCGTAGCAATGTTCAATATTGTGAAAAATAGCTAGCAGGTGAACAAAATGCACACACGGTTTTGACACTAAAATAAAATCACATAATAAGTGAGGGTCTCTACTTACAATATCACCTGTTCCAACATCAATGACCTGGGGTGGATTCACAAACAGGTAATCTGAAGATGGCTGCAAACCAGCAGTGGTAACCAGTATCGTTGTTGTTGGAAGGCCTCTGTTTGTGTTTTCAGTGATAATCTTCTTGTCTAGACTATTTAACAGCTCGAAGATCTTTATAGCTGTGCAGATTAAGTTTCCGTGGTCGAAGATTTTGTTGAGCTCCTCTTGAAATTTTGCTGCAGACATTGCTTCTGTCAGTGGTATGTATGACAAGCTGGAAGTAAGACGTTATGGTAAAATGGTCCAAGACACAACAGAGAAACAGCCATACAGAATTATATGCAAATTGTTCAACTACCAAATAATCAACATAGATATACATGTATGATCTTTCAGAATAGAAATTCAGTGCTTATGGAGATATTTTTCATTATAAATTATTATTAATGGGGAAGGAAACTATATCACCACGAGATATGGCGTCTCAAACTGACCCGCGCAAGCAATTACGCCAGTAACTTAACGCCACCATGTTGGAAGAAATATTATCTCCCTTTATAGTTTGTGACGACACGGTCTCACTTAGGTGTTTAATGCTAAACCGTATCCCATACGATAGTCTGTTTTTAAATATGAGAATAAATAAAACAGCAGATTGAATGTTTGTTGTGCACAATAAATGATTATCTGGTGTGGATAAATTATAGATAATTTGTAAAAGATTGTTTTGTTGTCATATTTTAACATATAGAATTTGTGTGAATTTGGCCGAGATTGTCACATTCAAATATGAGACCTGCAACTGGCCGTATATTAATTGTTCAAATTTATAACGTACATCATTTTTTTGCTTATAATACATGTATGTAGACTTCAGTATATTGTGATCGTTGGATTTTGCGCAAAATAACAAACAAACACGCCAAAAATGATTTTAGTGTGATAGCCTTTATACACCGTATGTACAAAGGACGAGTAACGCGAAGTGAAGGCCGTGACGTCATGATCTTATAAATATGGAAGCACCGTAATTAGCGGGAGTTTTGTACTACGCGCTGTGATATCATTGTGTTTGAGCTTAACTGAGAAATGAGAGGTGTTTTATCGCATCATGGTTGATATACTAAATATATTAACAGCCTGATTTGTTGAACACGATGTTTGGGTTCCAAAAAAAAAAAACCCAGCCATTTGCATAACATGGAACGTTCTGTGAAAGAAATACATAGGTCCGAATCGGCATCTCCAGTTTAGACCTAGTTTAAACTACCAGTTTAAACTGGGTTTTAGTAGTAAAACCAAGTTTTTCTCCACCACTGGGACGACATAGATTTGGTCGATTGCATTACCTGTGGGCCTCACTTGTCCAATTGCAAGAATAGGAGGCGTGGTCTGTCTGTTTATTATCGCTACTTGTCAATTCATTGTCCGGTCACGCGACCTGTTGTCGCTATATAATCTCCTAATCAGGGGAATAACCCGTGCGCTTTGAGAAATCACGACTAATGCACGGTCTGTTGTATAACGGTTAGATATTATCTAATATCATGGACGAAAGTGACTTTTGGAACTCAAAAATATCTCTTGAGGGCATGGGTGGGGGGGCCCACCACAAATACCCCATAGAAACACCACCACCCCGGGGGGTACCATCCGGACGGGTGAAAATGGGGTATGGACCATTTTTGAGAACGGGAAGGATTTCGGCGAATTTGACGGCATGAATGGGTGGCTCGCCCATAATACCCGATAGAAACATCACCCCTCACCCCGGGATAACAGGGGTATGGACGGTAAGGATTTAGGCTAATTAATTTGGCAGCAGGAGTGGGTGGCACGATCAAAATACACCATAGAACCACCCCTACCCACCCCTCACCGGGGGGTGGGGTCCTAACAGAGGAGGTGGAAATTGGGTACGCCCAAATACCGAATAGAAACACCCCAACCCTCACCCCCGGGGAAGGGTACCTCAAATAACGCATATAAACACCCCACCCCTCACATCCGGACGGGGTGGGGTGGGTTACCACCCGAGGGGTGAAGATGGGATATGTACCATGTTCGAGAACGGTAAGGATTTCGGCCAATTTGACGACAGGGTGTGTGGCCCGCTCCAAATATCCCATATAGACACACTACCCTCATCCTTGGAGGGTACCACCCTGCTGGGGTGAAAATGGGGTATGGAGCATTTTATTCATTATTCGCAAAAACATGCCTCTGTTGGTCAATATTACGATTGTGTAGGTGGCCCGCCCCAAATACCCCATAGAATGGGGTATGGACCGTTATCGAGAACGGTAAGGATTTCGGCCAATATGACGTCATTGGTGGGCGGCCCGCCCTCAAATATAGTCATAGAAACACCCCCACCCTTACCGCGGGTGAAAATGGGGTCCGAGTGGGGGTGGGGTGTTTCTATGGGGGCATTTGGGATGTGCCACCCACCGTTCTCGAAAATGGTCCATACCCCATTTCACCCCCTCGTGGTGGTACCTCCGGGTGAGGGTGTTTCTAGGGGGTAGTTGGAGCGGGCTACCCACACTGCTGACGTCAAATTGGCCGAAATCCTTACCGTTCTCGAAAATGGTCCATACCACATTTTCACCTCCTGGGGTGGTCCCCCAGCGTTCAGGGGTGGGCTGTTTCTATGGGACATTTGAGCGGGCCATCCATCCATGTCGAAATCCTTACCAGTCTCGAAAATGGTCCATATCCCACATTCACCCCATCGGTGGCCCCCCCCCCGGATGTGAGGGTGGGGTGTTTCTATGGGTTATTTGGGGCGAGCCACCCACCCATACTATCAAATTGGCCGAAATCCTTACAGTTCTCCAAAATAGTCCATACTCCACCCCCTCAGGGTGGCCGTTAACCTCCCCCGGGTGAAGGCTGTGGTGTCTCTGATAGGTATTTGGGCGGGCCACCAACCCATGCGTCAAATTGACCGAAAGAGACCTTTTTGTGAATAAGGAATCAGTTTCAAAAGTCATGTTCGTGTCTAACGTGTCAATCTGATCAGTCCGATCCCGCCATGCTCTCAGCCGCCAAATCGACATCCGAACGAGCGAATTGCAAACAGACATATATAGCAAGAAATCTTCCATCACACTGGCACATATTTTGTTAGAATTTATCTCATAAGTACCGACATCGCCTCCCCGAATTCCACTAAGACTCTCCTGCATCTACATTGAGTGACAAACGCCCGCGCATAAACGCCTCCCCCAATTCAAAATAAACACTCCCATATTCACGAAGAAACAACATCAATATTGGGCGAAAAATATCGGCCGAATAATTAAACCCAAAAAACTAGGTTTTAGTCAAACCTGGGGTAGGGTGGTTTAACTTTGAATTTTTTTCAAAGTATATTTAAAGGTGTATGTTCGAGGCGAGACGTTTGGTACGTATAAATAATATATACCTAAGCTTATACTGATGATTATATAGCCAATTCACCACAAACAATTAGTAATATTACCATAACTTTATCACGTTAATAAAACCTAGTTTCAACTTAAACTGAGTTTATCACAAAACTTGGTTTAAGTACGCTAAAACCCAGTTTTACTCCCATGAACCTGGTTTAACTACAGTAAAACCAAGTTTAAACCCTACTTAAACCTAGTTTAAACTGGAGTTAAACCTGGTCTAGAATAAAACCTAGTCTAAACCAGAGATGCCGATTCGGACCATATGGTTCGAATCGGCATCTCCAGTTTAGACCTAGTTTAAACTACCAGTTTAAACTGGGTTTTAGTAGTAAAACTAAAACCAAGTTTTTCTCCACGGCTGGGACGACATAGATTTGGTCGATTGCGTTACCTGTGGGCCACACTTGTCCAATTGCAAGAATAGGAGGCGTGGTCTGTCTGTTTATTATCGCTACTTGTCAATTCATTGTCCGGTCAAGCGACCTGTTGTCGCTATATAATCTCCTAATCAGGGGAATAACCCGTGCGCTTTGAGAAATCACGACGAATGCACGGTATGTTGTATAACGGTTAGATATTATCTAATATCATGGACGAACGTGACTTTTGGAACTCAAAAATATCTCTTGAGGGCATGTGTGGGGCCCCGCCACAAATACCCCATAGAAACACCACCACCCCGGGGGTACCATCCGGAAGGGTGAAAATGGGGTATGGACCATTTTTGAGAACGGGAAGGATTTCGGCGAATTTGACGGCATGAAAGGGTGGCTCGCCCATAATACCCGATAGAAACATCACCCCTCACCCCGGGATAACAGGGGTATGGACGGTAAGGATTTAGGCTAATTAATTTGGCAGCAGGAGTGGGTTGCACGATCAAAATACACCATAGAACCACCCCTACCCACCCCTCACCGGGGGGGGGGAGGGGTCCCACCAGAGGAAGTGGAAATTGGGTACGCCCAAATACCGAATAGAAACACCCCAACCCTCACCCCCGTGGAAGGGTACCTCAAATAACGCATATAAACACCCCACCCCTCACACCCGGGCGGGGTGGGGTGGGTCACCACCCGAGGGTGAAGATGGGATATGAACCATGTTCGAGAACGGTAAGGATTTCGGCCAATTTGACGACAGGGGTGTGTGGCCCGCTCCAAATATCCCATATAGACACCCTACCCTCATCCCTGGAGGGTACCACCCTGCTGGGGTGAAAATGGGGTATGGAGCATTTTATTCATTATTCGCAAAAACATGCCTCTGTTGGTCAATATTACGGCATGTGTAGGTGGCACGCCCCAAATACCCCATAGAATGGGGTATGGACCGTTATCGAGAACGGTAAGGATTTCGGCCAATATGACGTCATTTGTGGGCGGCCCGCCCTCAAATATAGTCATAGAAACACCCCCACCCTTACCGCGGGTGGTTCTACCCGAGCGGGTGAAAAAGGGGTCCGGGTGGGGGTGGGGTGTTTCTATGGGGCGCATTTGGGATGTGCCACCCACCGTTCTCGAAAATGGTCCATACCCCATTTCACCCCCTCGGGGTGGTACCTCCGGGTGATGGTGTTTCTAGGGGGTAGTTGGAGCGGGATACCCACACTGCTGACGTCAAATTGACCGAAATCCTTACCGTTCTCGAAAATGGTCCATTGACCGAAATCCTTACCGTTCTCGAAAATGGTCCATACCCCATTTTCACCTCCTGGGTGGTTCCCCCAGCGTTCAGGGGTGGGCTGTTTCTATGGGACATTTGAGCGGGCCATCCATCCATGCCGTCAATTGGCCGAAATCCTTACCAGTCTCGAAAATGGTCCATATCCCACGTTCACCCCCTCTGGGTGGTACCCCCCCCGGATGTGAGGGGTGGGGTGTTTCTATGGGTTATTTGGGCGAGCCACCCACCCATTCTATCAAATTGGCCGAAAGCCTTACAGTTCTCCAAAATAGTCCATACTCCACCCCTCAGGGTGGCCGTTACCCTCCCCCGGGTGAAGACTGGGGTGTCTCTGATGGATATTTGGGTGGGCCACCAACCCATGCGTCAAATTGACCGAAAGAGACCTTTTTGTGAAGAAGGAATCAGTTTCAAAAGGCATGTTCGTGTCTAACGTGTCAATCTGATCAGTCCGATCCCGCCATGCTCTCAGCCGCCAAATCGACATCCGAACGAGCGAATTGCAAACAGACATATATAGCAAGAAATCATCCATCACACTGGCACATATTTTGTTAGAATGTATCTCATAAGTACCGACATCGCCTCCCCGAATTCCACTAAGACTCTCCTGCATCTACATTGAGTGACAAACGCCCGCGCATAAACGCCTCCCCCAATTCAAAATAAACACTCCCATATTCACGAAGAAACAACATCAATATTGGGCGAAAAATATCGGCCGAATAATTAAACCCAAAAAACTAGGTATAGTCAAACCTGGGGTAGGGTGGTTTAACTTTGAATTTTTTTCAAAGTATATTTAAAGGTGTATGTAAGAGGCGAGACGTATGGTACGTATAAATAATATATACCTAAGCTTATACTGATGATTATATAGCCAATTCACCACAAACAATTAGTAATATTACCATAACTTAATCACGTTAATAAAACCTAGTTTCAACTTAAACTGAGTTTATCACAAAACTTGGTTTAAGTACGCTAAAACCCAGTTTTACTCCCATAAACCTGGTTTAACTACTGTAAAACCAAGTTTAAACCCTACTTAAACCTAGTTTAAACTGGAGTTAAACCTGGTCTAGAATAAAACCTAGTCTAAACCAGAGATGCCGATTCGGACCATAGTGTTTATTTAATTTATGCCAATACATTGAAAACAGCTGAAAATGGTGGCACCCTTGGACAGTATATTTCTGAGCATAATGTGTTCCATTGAACGCAATTGTTTCATTGCTAGCTAATTTAATGTTATTTCTGTAACATAACTTCAAATTGTCTTAATAAA
The DNA here is from genome assembly GCA_032622095.1 of Siphonodentalium dalli. Classification (NCBI taxonomy): domain Eukaryota; kingdom Metazoa; phylum Mollusca; class Scaphopoda; order Gadilida; family Siphonodentaliidae; genus Siphonodentalium; species Siphonodentalium dalli. The sequence continues at coordinate 1,067,959 of CP136068.1, forward strand.
CATCAAAATGATCCTGAATTTTCAACATATTTAGTTTCAAAAATGTCTGGCAATAATGCTCACCCGAAAAAAAACATCAAACTACATATAGTTGGCGAAGAAGAAGTGCAGAAAATACTTGAAAATACAGGTCGTGGTTTGATTCAGGCTAGATTCAAGAAAGATAGTGTAGCCGTACTGTCGCATACATTAAACCTTTCGATACACAATGGGCAAGTCCCTGAAGATCACAAGAAGTGCACGATCGCCCCGATATTAAAAATTGAAAGCAAATACAGACAGGCTTGTCTTCATATTAGACTTAGCTTCCGAACTAATTGAGGGAATTGTTTACAAGCAACTTGAAAACTATCTACTTGATCGTCATGTGTTATATGGGACACCAGTCAGAATTCAGATAAGTGGTTTTCAACTTACACGTATCTTCTCTACCTTACAGACAATTACAATTAGAAATGAAATGAGACTAAAACGCTCTCATTTTCAGTACATCATCGACCTAAAATGAGACGATTCTAAGCACATTATCTACCTAATTCGAGTTATATTATAAGCAGTTAATGTGCTGGTTTTCGTGATAACTAGCTGAGAAATCCTCTTTCCAGATTTTATTTCTGGCCAAATGGAATATTGTTTTCCATTGAACGAAATTTGTTTCATTGCTAGATAATTTATTGTTATTTCGCATATATTAAACCTTTCGATACACAATGGGCAAGTCTCTGAAGATCATAAGAGGTGCACGATCGCCCCGATATTAAAAATTGCAAGAAAATACAGACAGGCTTGTCTTCATATTAGACTTAGCTTCCGAACTAATTGAGGGACTTGTTTACAAGCAACTTGAAAACTATCTACTTGATCGTCATACGTTATATGGGATACCAGTCAGAATTCAGATCAGGGGTTTCAACTTACACGTATCTTCTCTACCTTACAGACAATTAAAATTAGAAATGAAATGAGACTAAAACGCTCTCATTTTCAGCACATTATCGACTCAAAATGGGACGGTTCTAAGCACATTATCTTCCGAAATCGAGTTCTATTATAAGCCGATAATGTGCTGGTTTTCGGGAGAACAGGTTGAGAAATCTTCTTGCCAGATTTTTTTTCTGGCCAAATGGAATATTGTTTTCCATTGAACGAAATTTGTTTCATTGCTAGATAATTTAATGTTATTTCTGTAATAAAACTTCAAATCGTGTTAATAAACATCCAAAGGATCCTGTTATTGTCAACAGATTTAGTTTAAAAAATGTCTGGCAATAATGCTCACCCGAAAAAACATCAAACTACATGTAGCTGGCGAAGAAGAAGTGCCAGAAATACTTGAAAGTACAGGTCGTGGTTTGATTCAGGCCAGATTCAAGAAAGATGGTGTAGCCGTACTGTCGCATACATTAAACCGTTCGATACACAATGGGCAAGTCCCTGAAGATCACAAGAGGTGCACGATCGCCCCGATTAAAAAATTTGCAAGAAAATACAGACAGGCTTTTCTTCATATTAAACTTAGCTTCCGAACTAATTGAGGGAATTGTTTACAAGCAACTTGAAAAATATCTACTTGATCGTCATGTGTTATATGGGACACCAGTCAGAATTCAGACCAGTGGTTCTCAACTTACACGTATCTTCTCTACCTTACAGACAATTACAATTATAACTGAAATGAGACTAAAACGCTCTCATTTTCAGTACATCATCGACCTAAAATGAGACGATTCTAAGCACATTATCTACCTAATTCGAGTTATATTATAAGCAGTTAATGTGCTGGTTTTCGTGAGAACTAGCTGAGAAATCCTCTTTCCAGATTTTATTTCTGGCCAAATGGAATATTGTTTTCCATTGAACGAAATTTGTTTCATTGCTAGATAATTTAATGTTATTTCGCATATATTAAACCTTTCGATACACAATGGGCAAGTCTCTGAAGATCATAAGAGGTGCACGATCGCCCCGATATTAAAAATTGCAAGAAAATACAGACAGGCTTGTCTTCATATTAGACTTAGCTTCCGAACTAATTGAGGGACTTGTTTACAAGCAACTTGAAAACTATCTACTTGATCGTCATGTGTTATATGGGACACCAGTCAGTATTCAGATCAGGGGTTTCAACTGACACATATCTTCTCTACCGTACATTACATAAAGACAATTAGAAATTAAATGGATAAGGGAATCTAACATGTTTGGATTTATTTGATTTACAGATGGCCTTTCATAATGTGCATCATGAAATTATGTTACCAAACTTAAGATCACATGGTCATTGGATCACTGGATCACTGTAGGTTGGGTTGAAAGTTTTTTGATAAGAACCGAAGCAGTTGATATAAACGGGGTTCTATCTAAATTTATCTGAAAATATTCTCCAGCGATCCAGCTGTATATAATAGGACCATTGCTGTTCCTTCTATATATTCATGACGCTTCTTTTGCTGTGTCAACTCTTTTTGTATGCGGACGATTCTGGCCTTTTTGTATCAGGACAAGATGTGCAGACACTTTAGCAAACCATCAACTCTGAACAGGTCAATGTAAGTAGGTAAGTACTTGGCTAGTGTGTAATAAGCTATATTTACACCTTAGGAAAACATAATCCATTTTTTTGACCATCTGAAAAATTTAACCACAATGCCCAGCGTAGCGTTTGATGCGACCATCATATCAAGCAAAACAGTAACTTATATTGGTGTCATTCTTGAAAACAAACATAAAGGGTGAGCCAATGAACGGCCCATGTGTTAAAAATGCTAACCCCAAGTGTATTGGATTATACGTAATGGCCTCGTTCCCAAAACAGTTTTGCTGAAGAAATTTTATTCTTGCCTGAGATTTTAAAAGGTTAATTAACTGCCATCATGCGAATGAGTCAACTTGAGCAATAACTACTGATGGTCTCGAACATCTCTGGAAATATAGATCCAGCACATTAGTCCAGCATATTTAAATTAGCACTTTACTCGTCTATACACCAAGTTACCGCAGACAAGTCTGTAGAATCAATTGAATCTCGACCCGGCCTGCTCAAATTCATTCTTCCTCGTGTAGATGCTATGGTGACAGTCGTTCGTCTGTACAGGGATAAGACTATTTTATGAAATAGGCTTGATGCAACAATTCATGTACCTATTAACATTAAGCATTAGAACGCAACCCAGGACGCAACGAAGGGGACGAGAGGAGGGTCGCTTTCTGGTTTAATAAAAGAGTTTAAACCATTAGCCCAATCAATACTCGCATCTAAACTATGTATACACATTATGCAGTCCTTTGACTATAAGTCCATATATGCACTCCGTTGTCTTTGCAGGTATAAGTACATGTGTATTCCACTGTATGGACATCGACACTTTTCCTGTGAAACAGAACTCACGTGATGAAATGCCATGTTTGAGTTCATGTAACTCAATAAATAAATAACCATATGCCCTGCTTTTTTCATAACCTATTAAGTATGCTAGATTAAACAAATCGTAAAGAAATTTCTAAAAAATATTGCTAGTAAAAGATAATTAACTAACTTATGGGCCTTTTGTTGATTTTTAGTATTTTGTTTCCAATTTGATACATTACTTGCTTCTCGTAATCCGGAAAAAAGAATGGTCTTGACATCCCACTTAAAATAGGGCTGAATACGATTGAATGAGAGATAAGATACACGACGAAGCGACAACGTTAATGACGATGATGACAATAATGAGGAGGACGACTACGACGACGATGATGATGATGATGTTATCGTTGGTTCTTGTTGTTGTTGTTGGTGGTGGTGGTGGTGATGACATCAATCTACATAAATTGGCCGCCAATATGGGCACATATTGATCTGTTCAGAAGTATAGAGTTATTTGATTTATTGTACTTCAGCAGCTAAGTAATACCACACGCTGCTAGATGATGCAGGAGAGACCACGCAGGAATTCAATATCCACAAACAATCCATTGCACGTAGAAATAACAATCTCTTTCCGGAAAGTAACTGACGTACTTGTCCAGATATACAAACAAATCAAGTTACATTCAAATGTCATAGATCACAAATCGGGGTCGGGACCAGAACAAGATTCGCAATCGCTGGGCAGCTTAATATGTTGGCCAATGTGCGACCATGGTGCGACAATGCGCAAAATTGCGGTACATGCACCTGTTTAGAAGAAGAAGAATATGAATTGCGACAGGATTTCTCTAGTCCTGATATTAGGTAAAATATAATAAGCATTTCCATCCCACTTTTTATTTACTGAAACGAATTGGATCGGTTCCAATTCTCACCAAACGGACACGCTGGCCCTAAATTATGTGCACTCGTATTTGGTTAAACTCACGGACTGTGACAAATAATTAACACTATGACAGTCTAACTAACTTTCGGCGGTGTATGAGTAAAGTTGATTTTGCAAATACTATGGTATACACTATCATATAAGCAATGGCCGTTGTCTACTCACATTTAAAATGGTTGGCATCGGCACACAGACATGATGGTCACACTTAAATATGACGGAGAAAACCAGAACAGACGTAGTGGAACGGAAAATTTGTGATACTAGATATACCACTTGGAATTATGTAACGTGTTGATTGTTCTCAGATCAACATGACCTCGTATAATATAGACGAGTTAAATAGCGTAATGGCATTGTAAATAATTGTATTTTATCTGATAACATGTACAATGTTCTGACAATGATCTTGAAAATTCGAGATGTTGTGTATGCAAACCTGGCTTGAATCAGAGTGTTGGCTGAAATACTTGTATGCCGAATATGAAGGTCGACGGAGCAGTACTTTAACGTAACAAACGTAACGCAACATAGTGCTTATTCATACGACTATACGATACAACGCAAGTGTTATTGCATTATACATTCAGCCACATGGAGACCCCCCCCCCCACATATCCAACATGTTGGTGGTTACGACATTGTTATAGGGCTATGTATACCCTTAAAAATTACAATTGTTTGCCATTTGACAATTGTCGTCTTGTTGGGTATTTTGCCATTTGAAGAGAGGTACCAAAATGTCGTCTCTTGTAAGTATTTATTTTCCGTTCACTAACATTATACTCATACTAATGTTTGAGTATTGCCACCCTTTGTTGGTATTTAGCTTTCTATTTACAACGACATTGACACTATTTTACATATGTAATGCGAAGTCTTGAAATTTGTTCGAAAGGGCATGAAAATTCAAAATATTGAAATTTTAACTTAAAATAGAAGAAAAATAATTGGAATTTTCTCGCTTCCGATCGTATTTATCTTTGACAACAAATATTTTCACTGCCGATGTCTCAGACGAATTGAAGAGTTAATGTTTTGTTTTTATATAGGGCAGGGTGTCGATAAAACATAGTCCAGTCACGATTCTTGTTAGCCAACCGTGTTGTTTTTGCAAATGATTTCTTTTGCGGCCAGGATTCCCGAGGCTAACTATTCAATATCCCGATAAAACAGTCCTCTTGTCACAATTAATCAATTTATTTTGCTCATCAGCATGTAGATATACAGAGAACAATATCACATGAGTATACATAAATATGATAAATTCTGTGCGCATGCGTGCAGATTGTATTAATTGTACTAACATATACATTTAAAATAGTACGTCAGTTATGTGTAGTACATATATATGCAATAAATTAATTGTAAGATATATAGTGCGACAACCCATGATGGAATATGGTACAATTCGTCAGTGGAAGCGTCAGGAGAGCCAAAATAGCGGCAGAAGCGTTCTAATGAATATGGACAGATTTATGGTTAGTGTAAACATATTTTATTCCAATCAAAATAATAACATATATAAACATTTAACAGACATTTTACAGGAGAATAGATTTATGGTTCGTCTTCCTTTCCCCGAGTTGAAAAGTTCTCTCAATTTAATAGTGTTTGGATTTCGGTAGAAATATGATGGGATATATTTCTGTCGGAGATCATGTAAAACTGGACATTTCAGTATGACATGAAATTCATCGCCCAGTTCTGATAGACATAAAGTACATTTTCTCTCAGAGTAGTCTATTTTGTTCCAGGATCCAGTTTCAATTGGGAGGTGGTGGTTTCTTGTTCCGATTCGCAGATTACTCGAAACGAGTTTATTATCTACACTACTAAGGTACTTTTCTTTGCCGAAATCTTGTTTGATTATTTCTGTAGAAGGCATATTTACTAGATGTCGATGTACAACCCCTTCATTCTTGGATATAGATATCTTCTAGTTTTTGTTTAATGGAAGCATCACGTTACCAACATCCCAGGACAGCGTATGCCCTTTGTCTTTCACAGCCATCGGTAGGCTAGTCGGTCACCAACGATTATATTTATTGTTTGAAAGTCGTTTTTTGGTGAATGGTCCACGGCTTCCAGAGATAATTCTACTCATATTGTTACTGTTATTTCCTTTCCTTAACAACATCTGCGAGAGCAGATTTGTAGAGTAATCACCCCTACCGCTTCTTATTTAAGTGACGTGATAGTACATACTAAACATCCATCTTACCTATGGGGGAGACAGAATATAATCGAGCTATAGTGACCCCAACCAAATTGCCAAGGTCATACTCGGAGAGGCCGCGACCTATGAGTTATGCAATACTAGCCACAAAGGAAAGAAGTTCTTATGTAATAATTCCCAGTTCACCCATGGGTCAGTACAGACAAAGAGATGCACTAATGACGGCTACCAGTCATTAGCGATATATAAACCAGACATTAATCTACTCTTCAATTAGTTTCGGCACATCAGACTAATTGGCAGACATCAACATCAGGTCGCTAATTAATAAGCGACGCTTTCGGTCGTTCTATGACATCTATGATTGATTCACAATTATGTATCATTTACCATCACAAGCTGTTGACTATACATTGATATTAGATGTGAATAAATGATATACAAGAACTGACTTCATTCTTCCACATAGATGAAATGGTACCGTTAAGCAGTTCTGCGTCTCACTACGACACAACGAAGTCATAACGATCACAGCCAAACAAAGAAGAGAAGCATGTATAAATTACTACAGAAGATTGCAGCCAAAACAAAGAAATTTTTTATAAACTGCTAAAGAAGATCGCAGCCAAGACAAAGAAAACTTTATAAATTGCTAAAGAAGATCGCAGCCAAGACAAAGAGAAACTTTATAAATTGCTTATGAAGATCGCAGCCAAAAGAAGATAACATAGACGAAAAAGAAGAAGAAAAGACGACATAAACATTTCCAGCATAATCCAAAGACAAGAACAAAATAGACAATTTGCACTCGACAGTTGTGACAGTCAGTTATTCATTGGATTCGGTGAGTCAAACTTTTTCATTTTTGCCAGATGTGCGTTTTCACACCTTGTTAGAGGCTTGATTATTAACACCCAATTCCACTCTAAAATTTTCGCGTGGTATGGCCCTTGCCCCCAAACAATTTTCAAATCAAACACATTTAATTAACTTTCATGGAACCACCGCCACCCGAATCCGTAGAATATTCTAATCAAGATAGTATTTAATCGAACTTTCAATATGGAACGAGAATGCCACCTACACGCGGCCAGTAATTCAAACATGCAAGACAAAAATATACCAAATCCCTCATTTCAAATGCCGAGCGCACAAGACACACAGAATACCCTCATATCTCAATTAACGCGAGAAATAGGTCAATTTAACATGACAATGCGTGAAACTTCTGCCGCCACCAATTCACAGGCCACAGTATCTGCCATTATAGGCATGAACGCAATAGTTACATCATTTGATGGCAAACCATCAGAATTTTCAAATTGGATGCACGAAATTGAGAAATATTCCTCGACGCTTGGGGCAGAGGACGAAACAATAATTAAAATAGCGGCCCAGACAAGTCGTTCATCTGTTTGCGAATTCGTGCAACGATACATCAATGACAATACGGTTAACGGCACACTAACGGTCACATGGCCTGACTTGAAAGCGCAGTTGCGATCCCGTTTCAGCGCGATAAGTGACGCACCACAGGCTCTGGCCATGTTGCGAACATTAAAACAAACCCACCAGGAAACACTACCTATGTTTGCAGAGAGAATTCGATCACTCGCAAACACTGCCTTTATTAATGAAATAAATACACAGGCGGTACAAACACAATTGGTAACATTTTTTGCGGATGGAATACGCGATGACCATATCAAATATACCTTAATTAAAGATGACACAACGTCGCTCGACCGTGCCACAGAGATCGCAATGAAACAAATGAACATTAAACAGAGGTTCAAACTTCGCTATGGTGATAGAACATCGAGGTCAAATGAACAACACCAAATACACGACTCCTTCCCACAACCCATGGAGGTTGACCATTTTAGGCGACGTCCCATACTATGGAGACCGCGCAATAATATATCTAATAGCTATGCAACTAACAAACCAATGCACCGCGCAAATCATCAGCAAAACCCCCCATTCAGAATGCCATCCTATTTTCAGAATACTAACTTTAATAAACAAAGCAATTACATCCGCCAGGATCGAGTAAACAATATAGACTACAACTCAAACCGGCCAAACTTCTCAAATAAAATGAAACGCCAGTTTTGCACACTATGTAGGATGAACAACCACGATATACGAAATTGCCGAAGACGCATAGCCAATAACAAACATTATTTAAACATGTAAGAATGTCTTTGAAGAAGCCGCAAGGACATTCTAAAAATCATAATCATCATCATCATAATACATCACATCAGAGCGCGAGATATCAAACTAAAACCGTATTCAAAACACCGTCAAAACATATGACCATAAATAAATGTCCACCTAATTACCAGAAGCTAAGTAGTTATGCAACTAAACCAGCGACTGGTACCCTAAACACCAGAGCAGCACATGTTACTATAAAAGAACAGAGACATCGTTCAGACCAGGCCAAGAAAGTGAAACCTAATACATCTTATCATGCTGATAAAAGCACGAACAAACACGTGCATTCCCCAATTATAAATAGAAATTCCGCTGGTCACGTTAGAACAGATATGAATAAACGATTACATAAGATCGTTCCCAAACAAAAGGACATTAATAGTGAAGTAAACACTAAAACTCGAAACCAACGACAAGCTAATCGAATTGCAACGGTTTACCAAACTAATAATAATAATGAGCCGAGTAAAAACTGTCAAAGTATAAATAACCAGTCGGAACAGATGCAATTGCATACATTACCTAAACTCAAATACCATGCAGAGATTGCACAATGACTGCAACAGCAAACGCCTTGTTCAACAATTATTAAAATTGGTAACCAACGCATTAGGGCATTACTTGACTCTGGGGCAAGTACAAGTTGCTTAAAATATGACGTATATCGCTCCCTTCCAAATAAGCCCCCGTTAATAAAAGAAAAAATAATTCTGACCTCAGCAACAGGCCAAAATATGCAAGTATACGGCAGTATACATTTGCCCTTCAAAATTGGATCAATGTCATTAGTACATAAATTCTTTATATTACCCAACCTAGCAAGATCAGCGATTTTTGGTCGCGATATTTTAACAGACAAACATGTAAGACTCTATTTCGATTTGAATGCATTTAGAGTAGGCAACAAAACATTTCCCATGTTACAGGATTTACATATAGCATCATTGCTACGTTCGCGGCAAGATATCAAATTACCACCCCATTCATGTGCATTGGTGAACACACAAATAATTGGTACACCAGACATGTATGAGACACCATATCTTGGAGTAAGTCACGCCGATATCGGCATATTTAAGGATGAACCTAATGTGTCCATTATGGACGGGATAGTTTCTGCATCAAAACGAGATATACCGGTCATGATCATGAATAATTCAGACTCGTATATGTCTATATTTAAAGGTAATATAGTTGCGAAAACACATGGCCTAAGTTCAGACCAGATCTGTCAAACAAAGGCTAAGGTACCCACCACAAATAAAATGAATGATTCTCAAGAAGTATTTAGTATAGAAAATCAAACAAAAATATCTAAGGCTGGCCAGAAACCATTCAAATTGGACGATATATGTGCCCCCGACCACCACAAAATTGAACTACTTGAACTGGTCTCCCAATATCAAGATGTGTTTACAAACGATCCAAATAAGGTAGGATTTTGCGATAAAATAGTCATGCGTGTGGATACCAAACCAGATGCAGAACCTATCTTTTGTCGTGCGTATCCTACTCCATTACATAGACGCGAACACATGGAAAAAGCACTTCAAAAATTATTAGATGCTGGTATTATAAAGAAAACTACAAACGCGAGTTGGTCATTCCCTGCCTTATTGATCCGTAAGGGAATCGTAGATCCTAATGGAAATCAAAATTATAGACTATGTATAGACCTGAGAAAGATAAATAAAATCACCGTCCCATTACGATGGTACCTCCCCTCTTTTACCGAAGTTTCCAGCCGCCTCCAAAAATCCAAAGTTTTTTCCACAATCGACATTAGCCAAGCTTATCATGTTATCGGTGTTCTCAAAGAACATCAAGAAAAGTTAACTATGAACACAGATTTCGGATTGTTTTCTTTTACAAGGGCCCCATTTGGCTATTGCAACTCGAGTGCGACGTTTTTGACATTAATCCATAAAGCATTGGAAGGGTTAAGTTTTGTTGACAGCTTCGTCGACGATTTACTTTGTCACAGCGAAACGGAGGCCCTCCATAAACAGCACCTCAAAATAGTATTCGAACGACTCAGAGAGTGTGGATTAGTAGCACGATTAACAAAGTCCCAATTTTATATGAAAGAAGTAAAATTTTTAGGGCATATCGTATCACAAAATGGAACCCGCCCAGATCCCGCCAAAGTTAAAGCCATACAAGATGTGCCAGCCCCAACATCAGTGAAAGAAGTCCGTAGAGTATTAGGGATTTTTAATTTTTATCGGAACTATTGTAAAGATTTCTCCGACACTGCTGCATCATTAATTAAATTAACTGCTCGTTACGCAAAATTTGCATGGTCCGAAGAATGTCAAAATGCTTTTGATACACTAAAACAAAATTTGCTTAAAGTACCTACTCTGGCCTACCCTGATAGGAACAGGAAAATGATCTTATATTGCGATGCATCAATGCATTCAGTGGGGGGATCATTAGTCCAGCCATACCCAGAAAACAAATTAGAAACTGATATCAAAACCCCGGAATTTCCAATTTGCTTTGTTAGCAAAAAGTTGAATCACTCTCAACGAAATTACAGTACTACAGAGCGCGAAGCACTCGCCATATATGTATGTCTAAAGAAACTCAATTTCTATCTAGAAGGATCGGACGTAGAAATACGAACAGATCATTTACCCCTAGTTTCTATGTTTCAAAATACTCAGATGGCTAATAAACGTATTCAAAAATGGTTTATTGAAATTTCTGCATACAATCCAAAACTTACTTATATACAAGGGTCTGAAAATATCGCCGCGGACTTTTGTTCTCGGGTGGACCCGACAAACCAACAGAGTATGTCAGAGTGTTCAGTGGAGAGCGAAGAGAAAACGCCATACGACATAGCGATCAATGACGGATCACTAAACATATTAGATTCACAGAAAATAAAAAATTACGTCAAGACAATAGGTAAACAAAAAGTGCATACGTTGCCCGACACTATATTAATTTCCGAAAATGAACAACTAAATGTACCTACCAATATCGAAGAAATGCAAAAAGAGGACCATATTATATCAGACATAATTCGCAAATTAAAATCCGATAAACCACCCGAAAAGATAACAAAGCAATATATATTGAAAGACGGAATTCTATACTATATGTCTGTATTTAATGAGCAAGCATCGGAACGCATTTATGTCCCGGAAAAGCTGACTAAGCAGATAATTTCTGAATATCATATTGTCGGTCATTATGGATCCCAACGAATGTACCATACCATACGTTTGCGATATTATTGGCCACGAATGTTCCCAATGATAGTCAGTTTCGCCAACAATTGCCACATTTGTAAACTGCCCGTATTCCAAATCAAATGACGGATATACCGAGCCGACCAGGGGAAATGATCGCGATAGATTTAATGGGAAAATTTAACCCACCCACAGCCAGCGGCAATTCCTACATTCTAACGGTCATAGATTTATTCAGTTTACACAAAATGGCATATGCGCTTCCCACAAAACATGCCGAAGTGGTCGCTGAAAGACTTATGACTCAGTATTTCACCATATTTGGTTATCCCACTTGTCTGGTCTCAGATAATGGCAGTGACGTATGCAGTGAGGTCTTCAAAAATAATATCTAACTACTATGTTATTCAGCATCGCAAGACCTCGTTCTATGCGCCTTTCAGCAACGGATCAAGCGAACGATCTCATCGCGACTACAATGGAATATTAGCCAAATTAACTGAAGGAAATCCAACATCATGGGACCTATTTCTCAATTTCGCATCAGAAGCCATGAATTTTCATGTCTCAGCAACGACTCAATTTTCTCCATATTTTTTAACTTTCTGCAGACACCCCCAAATAAATATTGACAAGATACTGACACCGCGACAGAAATACACGGGTGAATGCCTCATCCAACAGTTACTAGAGAAGCAGCACTTCGCATTTCAATTAGTTAAACAAAATATGAAACAAGTCAAGACGAAACGAAAACAGTAAAGGTAAAATACCGGAATTTCCCATAGGTTCCCAGGTCTATGTTAAGAATCACAGACAAACCCATAAACTAGATATGAAATATGATCCATTTTGGGTGATACTTAAACAAACAGGACCAGTTTCGTATGTAATTCGTAATCAAATTACAGGCAGTTTATCTAAAAGTCATGCCAAACATTTAAAATTAGCGACGACTAAATGGCATACACCACAATTACAGGAGAACCAGAAAGTTCGGAAAAGCAGATTTGTATTCCCACATAAGTCATCAACACAAAGCTCCGATGCTGACATATCGAGTAATAGCAACAATTCGGACACCGAAAATGAGAACCACGATACAGCCCCTTTAACACAGTTAATACGACAAAACCGCGTCATCCGGGACAGATCGGATTCAAATGAACCAGTGCCCCTACCAGAGATGGCACATAAGTTGATAGCATCAAAGCGCGAACATGAAAAACAATCATTTTCATCAACCGAACCATATAACCCTTATGATATGCTAACGCAAAACGATGAAGCAAAAATGTACAATGCAAGTTCATCAACCGAGCCATACAATCCGTATGACATGTCAACCCAACAATTAGTACAACAAAACAAGCGTAAAAGCAAGTCCAGTTGCGATACATATAACATGTCAACCGAAAATTATGATCCTTTCGATATAACCACTCAAACCGACAAAAATAGCACAGACGAACAGAGCATGTCGATATAGGAAAATAAAATATGTAAACAACTACCATAATTAGATAACATACATAATCATAAAAGCAACTAACCTCATACACTCAACTCTATATCCAAAAGCACGAAACGAAAACAGCTCACACATGTATAAACTTTAACTGAATAAAACTCAACAACTTAACTCCAGGAAACAAACTGACAAAGTAAAAATTACCAATTTCTAACAAAGACGACCAGATCTATACCGCGCGAAATGCAACGAATATTATTGGACAATCTCCACCTATCATAAATAAATAGCACCCTGTCGTAAAAAGACACAATACAAAGAGAGAATTGTCATCGCGCAAAACCAGGACTGCCAGACCATGTGCAGTGCATGTAACACGATATGGCAATCACACACGCACCAAGTGGGTGACATATTTCTTTTCACCAACCCGCCCAGATGCACAAAATCGAGGCTTAATTAATCAAAGAAACCGATCTGAACTATACAAAGTGGGTTGGCCAATAATACAGAAATTTAACGCCATGTACCCGTATATATCACGCACATGGCCCCCTCACAGCAAGGCAATATTTCATCTCCAGCAAGTTATCACCTGGCGGCCAACACGCTTTATTATCGCATCAATCAACAATTCGGGAGACGCGAATAACTTCGACCTCTTCAAATTTCAGGCGAATCGCATGCATTAATTTAAATGCTAAATCAAGCAAGAAACATGAAGCATTTCCACTCATACAAGTTTAGATGCCAAGTTAATAATTTGTCAGACAGTTTTGCCTCATTAGCACTCAGATAATAGCATGTGTCACGGCGGACACAGAGACTAATTAAATTATTCACGCCCCATCTTCGGAATAATTATCACAGACACCGAATAAGCAATTACGTCATAATGAATCGTGTTAATCACCCCAACGGTAAACCCATAATTTGATATCATACACTTAATCACGCGTAGTTACCACCCTGTGTTCAATCCAATGCAATAGCGACGATTCATGCGCAAAATCATCGCTAATCTGGCCGGGTAAAAAGTGGATCATTAAATGGATCCCGTACAGAAGTGCAGTCAAAGTCTGATCAACTTTGATTCCACATAGATCAAATGAACAAGTATAGAGGCCAAGAAACGCATCTCAACACATACGCGTAACTACTCTTCATATAAACATATCATGATTCATTATACTCCCAAAGATAGCTTTACCGGTTCAAGTTATCCAAATAATCACAATTATATACCGCTTGTAAAATATCTTAATCTCAAGTGTCAAAATCGCCCCACGCTACATCGACAAATACAATTGTCACATGGCGGGGTATGACAATAACATAGGCTGAAATGATGGCCTACATTAAGGGACAAGCGCATATATCTCAGAATATAACTTTAATTGTGATGTAGCAATGCCAAGCATCAATGATGACCGAATCAATCGATATTTTAACCGTACGCGCGCGATGTAAAACTTCAAACCCAAGTACCCAGTTGATATCGTACTCCAGTATAAATCATACGACATTATGTGAAAACAGATTTATTTCTATCTCAACCACAAATAAATATCACATGAATGCAAATGGCAGCCCATGTTTGAAGCAATCGCACAAATCCCAATATTTTTATACACAAAGCACGACTACCAACAGAGCCTACACCCCTCCCTCAATTTTTAAACCAAATGAGTCCCACCCGAATCATTTCAATGATGTAACAGTTCTCCCGATTTTTTTTATTATCATGATAATTTTAATCATTATTATCCAACCCCATTTCCAAGTCATTACAACCGAATGCCTCCAAAAATACAAGCTTTGCAAACGCACATCTTATCGCAATAATGAAACAGTTTGTCCACAAGCCAGGAGCCGGAAGTGGACATTAGTGCTCGCCAATCGAGCACATCCATGAACTCTTGAACGAAGTATCGTTCACCCACTGATTGTTCAACATAATTATTATTGCATTACATGTATTCTAATGTCATTTATATTGATACCCTTTATATTATCACACTTATGTTACCTCATCATGCCAACCCTCTTCATAATGCATATGGCTTCAACATGTACATAGATATATATATTCAATTTATACAATATTTTTATGACGACAACACGCCGTAACTTATATGCACAGGCAACCCTTGAATCAACTCTACTCATTGTACAAGCATACCGAAGTACCAAACCCCTAGATGTTAACACTAGTAGTCAAAATCTGAAAATAAGGGGGACCCTATGTAGAGTAATCACCCCTACCGCTTCTTATTCAAGTGATGTGATAGTACATACTAAACATCCATCTTACCTATGGGGGAGACAGAATATAATCGAACTATAGTGACCCCAACCAAATTGCCAAGGTCATACTCGGAGAGGCCGCGACCTATGAGTTATGCAATACTAGCCACAAAGGAAAGAAGTTCTTATGTAATAATTCCCAGTTCACCCATGGGTCAGTACAGACAAAGAGATGCACTAATGACGGCTACCAGTCATTAGCGATATATAAACCAGACATTAATCTACTCTTCAATTAGTTTCGGCACATCAGACTAATTGGCAGGCATCAACATCAGGTCGCTAATTAATAAGCGACGCTTTCGGTCGTTCTATGACATCTATGATTGATTCACAATTATGTATCATTTACCATCACAAGCTGTTGACTATACATTGATATTAGATGTGAATAAATGATATACAAGAACTGACTTCATTCTTCCACAGATTCACAAAGGGCGTTTATGTACTTGCGTATAGATGGGACTACAGGGATCTCACAAGCACAGACAATTCAAGTTTCTTATTTACCAGCTGTGTTGGTGGTACCATGATGTAAGATGCAAATGGATAGACTGTTTAAAGGCACGTGCGGCCTTAGTTGTCGAAAATATTCATATTTGTTCCAATCACCGTAAACAGAAAAACATTAAAACGCATACAGTTTCGTTCATATATACCACGACCATCGCGTAAACAGCATGTTATCATAAAGATTTACTATATTTTACCTAAGCAGGAGCCTGATTGTGTTACATAAGACAGCACAATGTTGCTGGCTAATCACACATAAATGGCATAAACGCTCTTTATTCGTTCCATATCAGGAATTGACCAACAAAGAACGCTCTTTATGTTTACCATCATAATATAAACAAACACCAGAAAAGTAACTTTTTATGCTTTTGTTTACATAACAATGGTCAAATATATGACAATAACATACTGTTTATGCGATATTTCTTATTTGTATACGGACAAAGTCTGTCTACATTTTGTTATTCTTTCTGTTTGTGGCGGTTTTTGACGGGTGGAAATATATTCACAGGATACCCACCGCCAAGGCCAACCGTACCTTTAATATAGCCCGATGTTTGTCTGGCCTTTGCATATATAGGAAATAACGATTCTAATTTTCCAGTAGCTGTTTGTGAATGATGATTGATGAAAGGCTTTCTTTTATCAACCTACTAATTTATATTTTTAACCCAGTGTCTCGTGGTAGCGGGTCGACTGATATGTTTTTGCTGGCCACCGTCCTGATTGTGCCTCATTTGGGTTAGATGCTCAGACACCTTTCCCTTTATGTATATACTAGCAGGGTTACCCGGCGTTGCCCAGGTTAGAGTGATATGAAACGATCTCCTCTGAACATTTAGTGGGACTAGAGATTTACACGTATTCTCATAAATCGTATATCCTAATGGCATCGCAAACGCAATACTTATTATCGGGCAGGTGTATCCTTGTCCGATGTCAGTGTTGGAGAGTCCTGAATAGTTATTTGACGGTGTTTTTTTTCTCAGAAGAAACTGTATTTTACTGCAATTTTTGAACAGGTCGTAAATACATTTCAATTTCTCTTGACAAATTGTATATTTTTAGTGGAAAATATCACTCAATTGTGTTATAATACATGAGCCATTCTAAAACGTCATCCTCTGACGGTTCAAGTTCTCTCATTTTGCAAGACTATGTATCTCTTAAATCGAATAATAAATATAGTTTTAATGCTTTCTTTTATGTATCTGTGTTTGCTAGCTCACTATATGAAGACCATGTTAGCTTTGGTGCCTCACCTCTCCCCATTTATGACTCGAACATGGCCACTTTTGGCATATTTAAACCACGTCCATTATATTCCTGATAGCATGGAGGTGATTATGTATCAGTTAAGTGGTAATCGACAACTAACTAAACAAATTCTTATCAAATTTAATGCCCCCCCCCCATTCCTTCCTCACTCAAACGGCACCAATGTGTCGTCTTTAAATCACACGATAAGGTTCCTCGTATCACGGAGAAGAATATGTATCGGCGCTAAATATTTGTTTTTTATAAATTTTGGTGTCCATCTCCAGCTATGGGCACCCTGACTCAATCGGCGCCCTATCATGGAGATGATTATCTATAAATTTGGTGGAAATCTGCGACAAAAATATTTCATCATTATTGCTGCCCCTTTCCATTTACTGTTCTTGACAACACAGACACACACAAATTTGCAAATATAGGCACCAATTGTGGCGTCTTTAAATCTTTAACATGATTTGATCCTCGTATCGTTGGAGAAGAACGCGTATTCATGTTGTGGAAATTGGCGCTAAATATATTTGTATCAGTTTTGGTGACCCTCTCCTCCCTATCCATTACTCAAGCGGCGCCACTTTTGTCATCTTTAAATCACAAAATTAGTCTCATTTTGAAGTTGAATATATATAAAATTGTTAGAAACCGGTGGCTAAACACATTGGTATCAAATTTAGTGCCCCCCATCTCTCACCGAGACGGCACCAATTTGGCGTCTTTAAATCACACGATTAGATTCCTCGTATCATGGAGAAGAATGTGAATCCATTTGGATGAAATCAGTGATAAAATATTTGTATCAATTTGGATGCCCTTCTCCCCTGTTGTGCACTCCTGACTCGAACGCCACCTTAACAGCTTTAAACAACACCAATAGAGACCTCATATCATGGATATGATATGTATAATTTTTGGTGGAAATCGGCGACAAAATTGTTTGCTGCCCCCTGACAATAACAGCGTCACTTTAGAAAATTCTAACCCTCGCCATTATCTTCCTTGTAAAAAGTTATCCCTTTGGTATCATCTAGATGGTCCCACGTAAATTTCTATAGAACACAGACAGACAGACAAACATTCGCAAATATAGATATAGATAACTTCACTCCAACAATTCATTGCCGTATACTGCCCCCAGCGTTGATATAGTGTTAACATGGAATAACAAGAAAACCAATGTCAGAAATGGTAACGCGCTCAAGATGATATATTATATACCCATGCTTGTAATTATAGAATATAAAATATATTGGTTTTGCGAATGACCAACTCAGAATTCCGTTAAAATAACAATAACAACCAGCACATAATTAACGAACCGGCGGCCGACTCGGCCGTCTCCGACCACAACCCCCAGTGGGCTGCAGAACGAAACATGTCTATAAAAGTTGAAATATAAGACTTACAAATTATCTTTTTCATTTCTTTTATTTGTAATTGGCATAGCTTATCACAAACCAAAAATCAACATTATTGACATAATGTTAACGACAATAAACGAAATTGAAATTCCCAACTACACCTTTTACCGGACTCGGCCCCCGGTCGCAGTTCGACTTTAATCCTCCCAAAAATTCCTATTCTATAAATAAAACACCCATGCGCCCAGGCGGAACAAGAATCTCTACACCAGTATACACGCGGAGCGCGCGTAATTATAAGTGGCCGTAACTATAAATGGCGTCCAACATGATCGCCGTTTTCTGTACTAAGTCAGTTTAATCTAAATTGCAGAAATAATACGCCGTGAAGTGCATGTGTTTTATATACCATGGCAATAATTTATATTATTAGCAAGATGGAATTTGCCGTTGAATTTGCTTCCAAAATTGTGACCGGAGGTATCGAAACGAACTATATTTCACACATATTTCTTAGATCAGTTTTTGTTGCGTGGCCATACTTTTTACTACCGCATCTAAAGCGCATACAGATAATTTCAAAGCTTGTGATATGCATTTTCACAAATAACAATTCATCTTTGGGATTCGGCTAACCATGCCGAAATGTTTGTCTGGTATACCTTAGTACGTCAAGGCAATGGGCGGACTTAAACAGTGTTAAAACGATTTCAAAACGAGCAGGACTTACTGTCTTTATCCCGAATAACATACATTCTTAGCGTTAGATCAATAATGTTAATATATATTTTATTTCAGTGCCACGGTTCCAACCAACCTGATTTGATCGATTTTATTGTAATTAACTTAAAGGATTGTATCAGTCTTTCTTAAGCTATAATATGTGGAACATTGTGGGGGAAAAGTGAGGAGGAAACTTGTCTTGGCTGGTCCGGTCCAGACGCACAATATCCAAAAACATATACCATTGATTTGGATAAGTGCCACTACGTTGACGCGATGTATGGTTTTTGAAATGTGTTCAAGCTTGAACACGAGGAGGCGGTGGTACCTTACTCGAGAACCGGACATACTTGACAAAGTGTGAAGGACTGAATATGTGATTCCAATCGTTAGTTGAACATCTCTACTTGTTCAAGAAAGATCTAAAGTGGCGACAGTTGTGTACATACAAGTGGTTTGGCAGCATTCGTTATTATTCAGATCGATACTTTGCCCAATCTGTCGGAGTCGGTTCGCTCTACGACTTCTCACTGGACTGTTTAAATAACCGATGCACGTGACTGATATAAGTCATTAAACAACGTGGACTCAATTAAATACATAAACGCAGGACTGTTGAAATTATATACATAAATTGGGAACATTACAGAGGGGACTTAACCAGTGTTCGCGCTGGACTGAAAAATGTTGTGGCCAAAAGTTTAGCCAAATGAAAATTTTATTAGCCAAATGAAAAAAACTTTGGCCAAATTAAAAAAAACTTTGGCCAAATTAAATCCTCATTTTCTCGGCGCTACACAATTAATGACTAAAATATTTGTTTTAAACTTTATTTGTTACTCAGAATAAAAGCATAACTAAAACAACACAAAAACAACTTTAAAAACAATATTATACGAACATAGACTGTATACGTTATATCGCACAGACAGATCAATTCATGTAAAGCATTAATACTAAATACGGCGAGATTTCACATCCAACCATATGTAAAAAGCCCGGTGAAAATCAGTCAGAAATTTTTCATCGCCGAAGCGATGGACTGTTCTGCTCTGCCTATGGTTGTTACGTTTATTTCCTTTGTTTATTTCCTTTAATTAGCTTTCCGGCTCCATGCTTTTCGTCTCCAATTGGGTTAAAACAAAGTTTAGCCAAAAGTTTAGTCAAATTAAATTTTTATTAGCCGAATTCGAAAAAAGATTGGCCATTGGCCAATTTGGCCACCGACAGCGCGAACCCTGGACTTAACCGGGATCGTGGTTTCCTATATCACATTACCAATGTCTGAGAGTGTAACCAAGACGTTGACATCAACGCATCGTGTGGTCACGTTAACGCGTCAATGTTCTAAGCTGTCATTCCACTTGAAAAGGGCCACCAGAATGGCCGGAGGCTCATGATATTAAACTATACACAAGTCTAAGGGGCTTGTTACATGAGTCGGGACAAATCGGCGAGCTGGGACAACTCGGTTTGCCGGGTGCATCGGTCCTCTGTGCTTTCTTACTAAACTACTGGGGTCGTATTCACCAGCTGGGTATATATATAGTCCAGGTAGTTTATACGAGGCGACTCTCATTGCGAACCTCTCCGTGGACGTCGATGGGAAGACATCGCCGCGCGGTATAGGATTATCCAACCAAGGTGATTGGGGACAATCATGGATTGACCACCGCGCGGTTATGTACATAAAACATGCTGCGCACAGCAGAGATTGGGGACAATCATGGATTGACCACCGGTTACGTACATAAAACATGCTGCGCACAGCAGAGAAACAGTACATGTTTGGCTGAGTTCAATCATGAGTAACTGATGGAAATGATGGGTACACAACCGACGAACGCAACACTTTTTGAGCATATGGTGCATTGAAACATCAAAATCTTGAATATAAAGAGACCGGAACCTTCCGAGTTCCACCAGTGCATGAAAGCAAATTCTTCTGAAATGGTAGGGAATAATAGATCATGTCTAGTATTTGAATTGTGCTTAAATTCTATAGCGTTCAACATACCTCCACTCATCATATAATTCTCAGGGACGTGGCGAGAGGGTTGTTTTGGAAATGATGGGTACACAACCGACGAACGCAACACTTTTTGAGCATATAGTGCATTGAAACATCAAAATCTTGAATATAAAGAGACCGGAACCTTCCGAGTTCCACCAGTGCATGAAAGCAAATTCTTCTGAAATGGTAGGGAATAATAGATCATGTCTAGTATTTGAATTGTGCTTAAATTCTATAGCGTTCAACATACCTCCACTCATCATATAATTCTCAGGGACGTGGCGAGAGGGTTGTTTTGGAAATGATGGGTACACAACCGACGAACGCAACACTTTTTGAGCATATAGTGCATTGAAACATCAAAATCTTGAATATAAAGAGACCGGAACCTTCCGAGTTCCACCAGTGCATGAAAGCAAATTCTTCTGAAATGGTAGGGAATAATAGATCATGTCTAGTATTTGAATTGTGCTTAAATTCTATAGCGTTCAACATACCTCCACTCATCATATTCTTCTCAGGGACGTGGCGAGAGGGTTTTTTTTGGGTGGGGGGGGGGGGGGTCTCACACCCCCTCCAACTTTTGTCAAATGTTCAACATTTGGTAATATCATAAACTGACACAACATTAGTTGGAAATTTCATACCAACAATATATGCTGACACTCCCCTCTCTATCCCTGACTCAAGCGGTGCCACTGTTGACATCTTTAAACCACACAATTACACTCATTATGAAGATGAATATATATAAAATTGGTGGAAATCGGCGGCTAAACAAATTGGTATCAAATTTAGGACCCCAGTCTCTCACTCAGACGGCACCAATTTGGTGTCTTAAAACACACGATTATATTTATTTATCATGGAGAAGAATGTGTATCAATTTGGTTGAAATGGGCGCTGAAAATGATTTTTATCAATTTTGGTGCCCCTCTCCCCTACCGTGCACCACTATTTCGAACGTCGCCACTTTTGATATTTTTAAACCACACGATTATATTCCTGATATCATGATTATGTATACTTTGGTGTTAATTGGCGACTAATCAAATTCTTATCAAATGTAGACCCCCACTCATCTCACACCCAAACGGCGCCGATTTGGTGTTTTTAAATCATACGATTATATTCCTCGTCTCATTGAGAAGAATGTGAATCAATTTGGTGGAAAATATTGTTAATCAATTTGGATGCCCCCGTCTCCTAACGTGCACCCCTGACTCGAACGGCGCCACTTTTAACATCTTTAAACCACACCAATAGAGTCCTCATGATATGTTTATATACAAGTTTGGTGGCAATCGGCGACAATATGTTTTGCTGCCATCCCCTTTTCTGCCCCTGGCAAGAACAGCGTCACTTTAGAAAATTATAACCCGCACCACTATCTTCCTCGTAAAAAGGTACCCATGTTAAACCCCTTTGGTGAAATCTAGATGGTTCCACATGAATTTCTATAGAACACAGACAGACAAACAGACAGACAGATGGACACATTCGCAAATATAGATATAGATCGTCGATGTTTTGAGGGAATCAGATTTGTAGTAGTTAAATATTTGTTTTGTTTCCAGATACGTTCCAATTGGTATTAATATAGCCTTCTTGATATGCCATGTGCAGTGTTTCACAATATTTTTTATAGGAAAAAGTAAATTCCAATCTGAAATTATATTTTATTGAATATCATCGGTTGATGTTGTTTTTACTCGTGTATAGTCTGACGTCTCTATTGTTATCCATAATCGACCATACGTATATGATCTTACTTGGGTATAGTGTGAAGACTCTATTGTTTTTCCTAATCAACCATACGTAGATGATCTTACCCGGGTATAGTGCGAAGTCTATTGTTTTCCCTAAACAACCATACGTATATGGTCTTACCTGGGTATAGTGTGACTACTCTATTGGTACCCTTAATCGACATATATGATCTTACTCGGGTATATAGTTCGACGACCGCACCAACGACAGCCGATGATATTGCCATTCTCGCTCTTACCAAACAAGGTCTGGACAATCTCATAAATATATGCTATGACTACAGCGTTCGTTGGAGATTCGGATTTTCCTGTACAAAAAGCAATATTGTCGTCTTAAATGAACCCAGACACGTACATGCTCGACAATACAGACACTGGCAGCTCGGATCTGATACTTTAAAAGAAGACAAGGATTGCCTTCACCTTGGTTTGCTTCAGGACAAATTTTCCAGCAGTTCATCACACTCTTCTGATGTGGCAACAAAACTTCGAAAAACGTTTTTCTCTACGATAGGCAATGATTCTCTCAAATGTGTTACTCCTCTGACTATGGGCCATCTCCTGCGAACAGTTGTTTTACCAAAGGCACTATATGGCACTGAAATTATTTCACTGCAATCTCAATCATCCGCCAATGTGATAGAACGTTCTCTGCGCACGTGTGTGAAGTACGCGCAGAAATTGCCGAAGCGCACAAGTACGTGTCTTGCGCTAGGATTAATAGGTCAAATTCCCGCTCAGAGAGAAATGCATATACGGAAACTATGCTTCCTCGGACATTTGATTCACCTTCCTCTTGAACACCAAACTCCACTTGAACTCTTCATCTTCAAAGCACACCTCTATCGTCTGTTTCACCGTCCAGTGTCCGGATTCGTCTCTGAAGTCTTTCCCTTACTCGAGCAGTATAGTCTTTTAAATCATGTAGATAATTTTCTAATCCACGGCGACTTCCCCGATAAAAACTCATGGAAGACAATTGTGAAAAGTGTCGTGAAGATCACCTACATGTCACAATGGAATCAATCCATGTCCAGTGATAAGAAATTTTCTGTTGCTACCAAAGTTCGTCGAGACCCTCTCTCTGGGTGGAAAATTTGGAGGCTTCTTCAGTCTCGCCCGAATGCAGCTGACAAATTCTTCAATTTGGCGAAACTATTGAACAAAACAACTTTCCAAAATAACCTGACGTGCCACCAATGCTACAAAACATACGATAACGAACTCTATCACTTAATGTTCTCTTGTATAGGTCTGTCAATTCTACAGCTGAGGAACCGTCTATGGGAGACATTATTAAACCATCACGGCGTTGGCGTCTTCCTCTACCTGGATGGTCTATCAAGAGATGACTTTCTTGCGATAGTACTCGGCTCAGAGGACCCACACTTAACTTCACCCATCCAGAGATGCCACAATTTGATAATTGATGTAACATCATCGTATTTCATGGCTATGTGTAGACTAATAACAAATAAACAACATATCTAGCATTCACACGGTAGGCGTTCTCAATAATAGAGAATTCTGCCTCACATCCTCGCGCGTGTGAGATATTCTATTGTGTATGTAGCTCGCAACGAGCATACGGATGCGATATTTAGTTGTACATATAGGTATAAAACATTATGTAGGATATATGTGTTAGTTATCAACGTATTTCAATAACTCAATGTAATCAAGAAACCGCAGTTTTTTACCTTTTCATTTCCTTAATTTGTTTCTATTTTCAACGAATATAATATCACATTGGTGTAATTTGTTCAGCCATATCCTTGTGACATTTATGAGTATCTGTGTCTCAGTAAAATGATTGTTTTTATTAATTTTTTTTTATTTGATTTTTTTTTTATTATTTGATTTTGATACCCCCCCCCCTATTTTTCCCTTTTTATTTAAATTTGATTGTTTTTTGTTTTGTTTTTTTTGTAAATAATAATATCACATATTGGTATAATTTGTCCAACCACATTCTTGTGACATTCATGTTATCTGTGTTTGTAAATAATGTTGTATATAATATACTCTCCCCAGATGGAGGCAATAAAGAAATATATACTAGGGTACATAGTGTGACTACTCTATTGTTATCGCTAATCGACCATGTGAGTATGATCTTACCCGGGTATAATGTGACTATTCTATTGTTATCGCTAATCGACCATGCGTATATGATCTTACCCGGGTATAGTATGACTTCTCTATTGTTATCGCTAATCGACCATGCGTATATGATCTTACTCGGGTATAGTGAGACGCCTATATTGGTACCCTAATATACTATACGTATATGATCTTATTCGGGTATAGTGAGACGCCTATATTGGTACCCTAATCTACTATACGTATATGATCTTACTCGGGTATAGTGAGACGCCTATATTGGTACCCTAATCTAATATACGTATATGATCTTACTCGGGTATAGTGTGATGCCTATATTGGTACCCTAATCTACTATACGTATATGATCTTACTCGGGTATAGTGTGACGCCTATATTGGTACCCTAATCTACTATACGTATATGATCTTACTCCGGTATAGTGAGACGCCTATATTGGTACCCTAATCTACTATACGTATATGATCTTACTCGGGTATAGTGAGACGCCTATATTGGTACCCTAATCTACTATACGTATATGATCTTACTCGGGTATAGTGAGACGCCTATATTGGTACCCTAATCTACTATACGTATATGATCTTACTCGGGTATAGTGAGACGCCTATATTGGTACCCTAATTTACCACACGTATATGATCCTACTCGGGTATAGTGAGACGCCTATATTGGTACCCTAATCTACTATACGTATATGATCTTACTCGGGTATAGTGAGACTCCTAAATTGGTACCCTAATCTACTATACGTATATGATCTTACTCGGGTATAGTGAGACGCCTATATTGGTACCCTAATCTACTATACGTATATGATCTTACTCGGGTATAGTGATACGCCTATATTGGTACCCTAATCTACTATACGTATATGATCTTACTCGGCTATAGTGTGACGCCTATATTAGTACCCTAATCTACTATACGTATATGAACTTACTCGGGTATAGTGAGACGTATATTGGTACCCTAATCTACTATACGTATATGATCTTACTCGGGTATAGTGAGACGCCTATATTGGTACCCTAATTTACCACACGTATATTATCCTACTCGGGTATTGTGAAACGCCTATATCGGTACGGTACCCTAATCTACTATACGTATATGATCCTACTCGGGTATAGTGTGTCGACTCTATTGGTATCCATAATCGACCATTGATATTTCCCGGCTTTAGTACGAGGTGTATCGTATTCACGATGTTGAAATCTTCTGCCGTATGTATGCGGGGATAATTCACGTTTTTTATTCAATATGATCTCCAGCGATTACGCATATACTACACATAGCTATTTGGTTAATAATATACAGATACAACTGAAGATGGGGCATATTATTTGTCAATAACGGCATTATAAAGTGGATTATTTAAATCTTAATTCATGGTAAATCTCTTAGCTGATCTGCAATTTTCCATGATTGAGGCAGCTAACAAGATAGAGTTATCCCTCTTGGTACGCTCTGTGTTCGCTCCGAATGTTTTCGCGCGGATTTCTCTTCTGAGAAATAGCCACTAAAACTGTCCCACGATTTTCTTAAGAAATTATATATAAACTAGTTATTAAGTTATATAAGCTTTTCCGGACAGGTTTCCTCGAGTCATATCTATTATATTATACCATGGAATCTATATAAAACATGCTGAACAGAGATTGACCATCTTTATCTTTAGAGAAGGAGGGTTTCACGCAAAGGTTAATAAGATGTCAGATGGGGATATGGATTTTTAAATGATCAAGTTTCATCAATGTTTGTCAGCCAAACAATATTATTATAAGCTTGTATAGTCTTGTTCGACAAATTATACTTATAAATGATTTTTGTTGCGGATTTTCGCGATACCTGTGTGTAACGAATTATGGATGTTGCAAGTAATTTAGATTTTCAAATCTGGTAAGCGGAAAATATATACTTCTATATAAATTCTGTCTTATTTGGTGTCAAATCTGACAGGGTAACTTTAACTATTGCAGCCTCATACTGCGAGCTGATGGGTGCAGCTTACTACAAAGATACCAACACGTGTTACTGGGTGTGGCCAAACAGTGTCAGCGCACGAACATGTGAAAGCTATTCGTGCCCAGTGGAGGCCCATGGTCGCATTGCCAGAGTTACTACATCAGCGATAAATACCTTCATCCAAAATAATATCAAGACGTGAGTACATTTTAAACATGATAAAAGGCTTCTAGACCATATAAGGTGGCCTTTATTTGACCGGTGGCTTTTTTAGAAATGAAAAATTTGATTTAGAGAACTTGACAGTTATTTTCATGTGATTACTAAATACTAAATTTATATTTACAACAAAATAACGATAAATAAAAAAGTCGATAAGGAGCATAACTCCGCCAGAAATGGTCGGATCTGATCCACATTCGACCTTGATCGGGACGTTCTCATATGAAAGCCACAAACCAAGTTTCGTCAAATTCTGTCGAATATTATTCAAGTTGTCATCCGGACAACACATGTTCATCGGTCACACATACGGACAGGCAGACGGACGGGCGGACGGACACAGCTCATTTCTACAGTTGATCGAAACATTTTTTCGAGCGAAAACTGTAGATGTATACATCCTACACCCGTACGTATACGCTAGCAGTATGCTTGCCGGCAATGGATAGTGTGCTGCACATGCGCGTACGGCAGATGCGGGGAGGGTGGTGAGACATTGGTAAAAATTTACAGCAGTTCAGGTGAGCAGTTTTAAATTTTATTTCTGACAAAACAACGCTATAGGTGGAACCTTTCCTTGTATTTATACCAAAAAGCCGAACATGTTCCTACTTTCGGTCAAGTTTTTTAAAATCTTGTCTGGCGGTAGGGGGTGAAGTAGGAAAGTAAGCTGGACACGCAAACAGAGACCCTCTACAGTCACGTCCATGATGAGGTAACGCTTTCAGGTTGGACGCTCCATAATAAAGGCCCTCACCGGCCCCGCGGGAGGGGATTTTCAGTTTGATTTCTCTTCATCCACAAACTGGCAGACGAAACATTGCATAATAGAGGCGCCCAGTGGGTGCACATCACAATATTCACTATCTGGGAACCTAACGCTGAGTCTAGGTCTCCCATAGCAGATGAGGCCATGAAGAATGAGGTCCAAAAGAGGATGAATTTGGTGACGCTGGTCCACTGTGTGGGGTAGCGTAACCAAATTCACCCTTTGGTGACCTCATTATGCACATGTCGGGCACCATATCCTCATGACTGGAATATAAATACAAAGTTGTTAAAGATGTCATGTCCGATTTGAAGCCATAAAACCATCATTTGTTCGTCTTCTATATCCCATAAAACCACCATAAATTGTGTTAGGTCCTACCCCTGTTGTGCATATGCGATGCTATTGAGATAGCACACTGTTACCTGTTAGAATGCCATTTACACCAGACCTCAAGATTTGAATTGTTATCCTCTCTTCCAAACACAATACTCTAAAAAAAAGAACCCTATACTTGAAGGCGCACCCGAAATTTCCATCAGGGAAAATCATACTGTTTTCGAGGCCACACAAAGATACACAATGAATACAAAACGATTTTACTAACGTAAATGTATGTTTTCGGCAACAGAGTCATATAACATTTCCTAAATTAGGAAAGTCTGGCTGCACTGCGAACTCAGTGTGTTGACTGCGGTCTATGTCTGTCAACCTCTTTTGACTAGTAATACACACTTTGCCACATCTCCTATATATTTTGGAACTTCTGTTTGTCTGTCTTTCTGTATGTATGTGTTATAGACTCGAAAACTGCTCGACCGATCCGACTCAAATTTGGTATGTAGGCCTACTGTGATACCGGGAACAATATGGGGGTTCAATTTCACGTGTGACCGTGTCCTTGACCCTGACCTCCTCAGATACGCTCATATAGGCATGTTTCTGGACCGATCAAACAATAGTTTGTCCAGACGCTGTATATTCTGCCCAGACGGAGGCGATCACAAAGAAATCCCTAATTAGCCCGGACGAAGTCCGGCACATCAGCTAGTAATATATATTCAACAGCCTTGGGCCAATTGACCATATCCTCTCTTCCCAAACTTTCTTAAATTTAACTACCGTCCTTTCATTTCCTTGGTTATCCTTAATTCCCAAATCTCACACAGCCCATTTCTTATCTTATCTCTTGCTATCTCTTGTTGAGCGCGATCTACTAAATTCATCACTGAATTATCTAAAGTTATAAATCAGCAAAATGTCCTGCTTGATTCCCCCCGAACGGCCTTGTGTAGTTCGGGACACTTCAACAATAAAAAAGCCACAATAGGCATGTTGTCTCATTCCATTCCAATCACCCATAATCATCCATTAGCGTTTTGTTTAATACTGTTTTTGTATTCTATACTAAATGGATTCCTTCAGTCAGTTAAAAAGCGACATTGGAATGGTCTATTGTACATTGGGAGGGATGTTAATGTGATAAAAGCAGACGGCAGATAAATAAAAGTGCAGAAGGAGCCCTATTTATCGAGGGAAATATTTTGATAATAAGTTCAATAAACGATTGTTGATCTTATTATCTGAACATTTCTTTTGGGATAACTGCTCATCAATGATGCTCTAATATAGAAAGGGTTAATTTGAGTTTTGGTGACCAGCGCCATTACTTAGGTAGATACATCACTGGGAACCAACACAGATTGACAATATGTGATCCGCCATATCAAATCCAGTCGTAAGTCGGGATTGTTTTTACCCTGTATCAATGCATTCTCTTATATATGCGAGTCGACCATAGGTCGCCTCGCATATATAAGAGATTGCATTGGCCTAACAATTTTTATCACTTTTTTTAAATAAATGTTTCTTACAATTTTTAGGACATAAAATAAAAAATATCCATTACCCTGCAGGGAGCCCCACACATATATAGAAGCATATAGAAGAGTGTCGTCTGCTCATGTTTGTCTGGGGCTCTGTGTGGGTAAAATTATAAAATTGTTAAACAATACAAGAAAAAATTATTAAAATTGTAAAAAATTGTTAGGCCAATGCATTCTCTTATATATGCGAGGCGACCTATGGTCGACTCGCATATATAAGAGAATGCATTGGCACAGGGTAATAAAAATCCCGACTTACGACTGGATTTTATATGGCGGGTCAGATATCCGACAATATAAGAGTATTTATTGAAACATGAATTTACACACGCGGTCGCAATCCGAGTCGAACCAAGCCAGATAAAATCAGGTCCGTCATAACAGTGACCACTATTGGGCGATACACATATACTTCTATAAACAAAATACAACCCACTGGCGCAACCACTTTCTTCTTTCTTTCCGCTCCTTGATTCTGACAGAACATGTATAGCAATATAAATGCTAGTCACCCTGACTATACACGAAAAAACAAAACACAGACGAAGTAAAATATATAGATCTGCATATCAGTGCCATCAACAATTCAATGGATTCAGTCTTTCCACTTGACCATCAACGACGCGATCTCACACTACTTCACAGTCCGCAATTCCAACTGTCCACATTTTTGTTTACATCCGCTATACATGCACACGAGTTTGGCAAAGCTTGACATGTATATGCCTGCACTCTGTTCATGAACACCAACTGCAAATCCCTAGACCTAACACTGAACAGTGAATCACCAACTTTATGGCCATTGATTTAAATCGACTGACGTGTCTGGCTATAATCAAGTCTGTGTAAGAACTATTTATATTCCATGTTGTGACTTTGTAATCAGAAACCGAAACGACGACATCACAGCATTGGTTGAATCCAAAGCTACCGATATCATTTAACATTCCACGAAGATGTACCGTACCGTCTTGGAGATTTCTCTTCTGCTGGCTCTGAACAATTTTCTACGGCCGAGTGGAATCTGAAGTGTAGCCAAATCATTTCCCAAATACTTTCGAACGTTTGATGATGGAATATCGTGCAAGTATCGGGCAATATCTTGCTATCTGGCCTAACATTAACTTTAAGAGTGTTACTTTCTGGCTAACACTTTGACGGCTGACTATTGGCACATTTTCATCATCACTAACAAAGCATCTGGGTTGAGTCGTCTTCGTTTTTTCCAACCACGTAGTACCATTAACCAAGAATTGATATTTTTTAAATTATGTGATGTGAACTTTCTAGTCATAACAAATCACCGAAGATGAATTATTACGCGTGACGACTTAGTGACAATGCAGGGAAACTCGATCAACAAATCTATCAACCTAGCGGTCAGCAGTGACATATCATGTCGAAAGTGATACATGTATGTTATTTTCTTTAGTTTTCACAAAACGGTAATAAACAAAAAAGTTCTGTATTTATTTCATTGAGGCTGGTGTAAGTAATCTTCACCAATTATATGATTCAGCGTTAAAGATGGAATATCTCTTCATATAACAATTTTGAAATAGTTTCGTGGGTATAATAATAAATATGAATTGAAGACCCATGTCCGGAAATGTTTTTATCGATTAATATTGATTCTCAGTTTAAAATAAAAGTTGCTATATATATCAGCTACATTCTAAAAAGACTCTGTGTGTATCAGGTGCAAAAAATGGGGCTTTCCCCAAACTGATACATCATTGCTCAATGATATGGTGTTGTTCGGGTCCGGAGTTCACAGAGGGCACCCATGTGTATTGGGACTGGAATCAGGACATTCACACAGTGAGTTCGCAAAACAGATACATAGAAGATAACATTATAAGTATACTTATCATTATATTCAAGAGATGCATATATTCTTGCAAAATGAGGGACCTTCAATCGTTAGAGGATGGCATGTTAGACTGGGTATTGTATTATAACACACTTGAGTTTGTCCCATTCAAGATATTTTCCGCAAGATAGATACAATTTGTCAAGAGAGATGGAAATAGTGATGACAATGTGCAGTAAATATAGTTTCTTCTGAGATAAAAGAAAACAGTCAGTAGCACATGACTTTTCAGGATCCTCCAATACTGGAAGCTGACAAGGGTATATCAACCGATACAGATAATTTCTTTCAGTTTTAGAACAGACTCATAGCCTAACATAAACAACTTAAATCTTCGCCCTGTGTCGGTTACATATGTGACACAGACAGACCCGACAGTCGAAATGTAGGCACCAACCTTGGCGTCTTCAATGGTTCCACACAATTTGATTCCTCCTATCATTGGAGAATAATGGGTATGAATTTGGTGGAAATTTGCGATAAACATAGTTCTATAGATGCTGTCCCTCCCCACCCTATCCTTGACTCAAGTGGTGCCACTATGACATCACTACTCATTATGAAGATGAATATATATATAAAATTGGTGGAAATCAGCGACAAACGAATTCATTGAAATATAATGCCCCATCTCTTAAACAAACGTCGCCAATTTGGCGTATTTTAACCACACGATTAGACTCCTGATATCATGGAGATATATAAGTTATGTATAAGTTTGATGGAGAAGAATTTGTATCCATCTGGTGGAAATCGGCGCTGAAAACAGTTTTATCAATTTTGGCGTCGCTCTCCCCTTCATTGCACCTGTCTCAAATGGCACAACTTTTGCCATCTTTAAATCACACTTTAAATGTCACTTTTGACATATTTAAATCACACGCCACGTATGACAGCTTTAAGACACACTGTTACGCTCCTGATGTCATGAAGATGATAATGTATAAGTTTGGTGATAATCGGCGACCAATACATTATTATCGAAGTAAGTGCCCCCTTCATCTTTCATCCAAACGGCACCAACTTGGCGTCTTCACATCACACGATTATATTTCTCATATCATAGAGAAGAATGTATCAATTTGATGAAATTCGGCGCTAAAAAGTTTGATAAAGTTTGGTGCCCCTCTCCCCTTCCGTGCACCCCTGACTCAAAAGGCGCCACTTTTCCATCTTTACATCACACGATTAGATTTCTCGAATCATGGGGAAGAACGTGTATCAATTTGGTGCAAATCGGCCTCAAAAAGTTTTATCAATTTTGGTGCCCCTCTCCCTTCCGTGCACCCATGACTCAAATTGTGTCTCTTTTGCAATCTTGAAATCCACATGATTAGTTTCCTCGAATCATGGAGAAGAATGTGTATCAATTTGGTGGAAATCGGCCTCAAAAAGTTTTATCAATTTTGTCGCCCCTCTCCCCTTTCGTGCACCCCTGACTCAATTGGCACCAATTTTGCCATATTTAAATCACACGATTAGATTTCTCGTATCATGGAGAAGAATGTGTATCAATTTTGTGGAAATCGGCGCTAAACAGGTCTATCAATTCTGGTGCCCTTCTCCCCTTCCGTGCACCCCTGACTCAAATGGCGCCACTTTTGGCATATTTAATCACACGATTAGATTTCTCGTATCATGGAAAAGAATGGGTAGCAATTTTGTGGAAATCGGCGTTAAACAGTTTTATAAATTTTGGTGCCCCTCTCCCTTCGGGCCACCCCTGACTCAAATGGTGCCACTTTTGCCATCTTTAAATCAAACGATTAGATTCCTTGAATTATGGAGAATAATGTTCTCCATACCTATTTTATGTATAGGTTTATGAGAAATAAACTGATTGAAGATTAAACGGACATGGCTCATTCTAGCTTCCAAATTTTGTCTACGTAATTTGGAAGGATGTATACGATAGGCTTACAAATACACGAGATGACCATGCTAATATACCGGCTTCATATGCTCTGAAAAATACTTGCCATGGTCCGGTCACAGCCACTTTCCAGTTGTTTTCAATTGTTCGCAAATAATTGAAACAAATGCTCTGGATAGACTCAGGCGGAACGCTCTTTTCTGTTCAATGCCGTGCAAATGAGTGTTTTTTTAGTCCGGGACCGAAACATCGTGTTCAACGTTGATTTTGTTTTTGCGTCTTTCTGTGACATATGCATAATGCTCGTAAATAGATTTTAAAAATTATATATTTTTAATAAGACTATACACAATATATATACATATACGATGTGTTAATATACATGTTTAGAACAAATATTGAACATAAATTTCAGAACTGAATAATGAATATTATGTGAATAAGAAGGGGTCTGTGATGGTGGTGGTAGTGGTGGTGGTTAATTCTAAAATGATAACTATAGTATGTTGTGTCAATTTCAGTTCTTTCTAACACACACGCATGCATTTCTTATGTTCAGAAGGATTTAAATTCATTGAACCACTGTAAATACTACATCAAATTTCAGTACAATCATAATTACAAAAACACATATGAGGATCACAATGTGTCTCTTTTGTCATGTTTTCAGGTGGTCGATGATTTAACTTTTTAACATACGAACCTCTATTTATATAATGTCACCCACCCATATCAATCGCATATTTGAACAAAACTCGTCATTCTTTTCTATTTTTCAAGAGTTTCGTCTGTTAATGTATATTTATTAATTTTGTTATCTTTATTTTTCTCGCTTTATGAGACTATATAGTACCACCCCATCTGCATGTTATCGTTTTTCACTCCAGTGATTTCACATACCTGTCGATAGATGGACGGTGCAGTGGAGAAGACTGTTCGTTCAGGAATTGGGATCGCAGTTCTTTCCAGTGGTCGAACTGGAAGAACTATCCCGACACGGATGACCTAGACTTCGCTATATGTGCCAAAATCACCATGGCAGCATCCGTGTGGGAGTATTCTATATGCAGCAACAGTTACTCGAACACTGCATGCTTGTGTGAGGTTGAAGGTTGGTATATTTGTTGTAAACACTGTTTATTTCGGAGATTTATAAACGTACTCTGTTTCTATTGCAATAGATAGTCCAGTGGGACTTCATGGTAATCAAACAAATAACAACGTAACACTCTTGTTGGAAATTTTCGACCACATGGCGTTCTTCAGCCAAAACAAGTCATACAGGTACAATCAATATTAATGTTGACTCCAATTAAACAAGTCCGTTCAATAGTTGCACCTTTGCTTTGACGTTTGTACCTCGATCGACGATGACGTAACTACATGACGTTGCTTTTACCTATTATACCGGCCCCCAGATGAGGGTAGTGTCACACGAAAGGGTAGACATTTTGATGCTATCTCCAATTATCCTTGCTCCATGGGGGTTCCAAAACACTGAGGTATCCAGGGCGGAGCAGGTGGAAAATATATTTTTTTGAACTTTTTGGTGTTTTTGACCTGCAAAATTCAGTATAATCAGGAAAACCAATAAAATAAGACAAATGTTTAATAAAATGTACTTTAATATCAGATACTTATTCTCAAAAAATGCATAAATTGCAGTGCTTTTTCAAAAAAGTTTTCCAGAAGATTTCCTATAAAATTTTCAGTTTTTGGTATAAAGCTCTCGGTGGTATATCAAATTTTTCAGCATTATATACCTGATTTATTAATATCAACATCACAAGCAATGATATCCAACAAACCGAGATATTTCCAAAAACTTAACCCACCCCCCTAAAACTGATTTTCTATCTGGAAATACCTGTCAAGTCAGAATAGCCCGTTTTAATTCCGTTTTGTTAACCAATTCGCAGTCTTATCATATATTGTGGAATTATAATGTATCTGAGGAGGTTTATGTTATGGTAGAGTCTATTTTGTTTAAATATTTGATATTTTTTTGGGGCAAATTGACTAAAATTTTGATTATTTTAAAGTGAAAAATGTTTGAAAAATTCCCATTACTTTGTCAGTTTTATGGAAACAGCTGCACAACATACACCGCAATAAGCATAAATTCTTCCCCAATATCAGACATGAAATGATATAATCATGTACCAGACCAGAATTAAGAAATAAAGTAAAACTTAACCCTACCCCAAGATAGTGTTCTCAATGCTTTCAATTTTATGCTATACTAAACTCGAAAGGTCATTCATACTAGTTGATAGAATTCATATCATAAATTGCAATAATTCTGCACACGGATTATGTAATCTCATCTTCACTGTCACTGTCAATTTCATAAAATGTGATGGTATCAGTCTATAGAATTTCTGTGCAACATCTTACGGGAAGAATGGTTGCCTATCAGGCTGCCTATCGGTCGTCCATCCATGAACTGCTACAGCGGGAGTGGTTGATTTGGCAACGGTTGCAAGTCTCCACTGTTTTGCTATCATGTTGGCTCGTTTTGGGTGTATAATTAAAGATTCCTCACAAGGTGGAAGTGCAGAAAGATGAACTACCTTTTGCTGATTCTCGAACTTCTGCTGGAACTTTACCCACCTAGCTTAATTAACTTTCTCGAATGTGGACCCTACATATATAAGGCACATGTTAACTCCTTGTATTAAGCGTGTCACTGTCCAAATCCCAATTCTTTCCGAAATAAGCCATGCCTTCCATATATCTTGATGGTCTTTCCAGCAACTTCCAGAAGTGTATTTTTCCTTTTCGGAACAACGATGAAAGGTAATTATTACCTGTGAAGGAATGGAACCCAACAACTCCAATCTTCTGTATATTTGGCTGCCAAAATGTGGAAATAGTAGATATTGACCCAGCGTGTCCCACAAACGCTTACAAGTTATGGTTGATGTATAAATTGGCTATTCTGCCTTCTATACATTGAACACTAACATGTCTGACTATTGTCACCACTGACATTACCAGAAATATTGGATTTTTCTCTCACAAACTTGACATAAATAACGGCACAAAAATGTTCAAGTCAAATGTAACTATGTTTGGTATGAAAGGTGTTTATTGTTTTTATCTACCTTAAATGTGTCACACTAATGTGTTTATAAACCAAATTACTCAAAATGGCTTCCAAAATGGCAACCATTTTTTACATATATCCCGAATATTATTCTCTGCGTTTCCGAAAATGTAGCAAATTGTGACTCACTTGGTTATGTTACATGTTAGCTAATCAACTGACAACTAAATGTTCTATTCTGGTTGTCCCATTTCCTTATGGGGCATAACAAATTAATTTTAAAGTTGCCTTATTTGTATTTTTTCCCGAGAAACTCTTTTTGGATACTGGCTATATATTTTTTTAATAAATGGGCAGAACTTTGAAATGGAACTGAAATGAATCATAATATGTGGCTATATTAGGATAACAATTTATCAACATGATACAGGGTGGAGGTCAATATGGCAACCAGGGAGTTCCAATGTGTTAATAGGTGAGGTGAATATGTATAAAGGGAGTTATTGTATGGTCATGAATGATGTGAATATGTGTACATGATTAGCTATATGGCCATGGTGAGATGTATAGGTATGCAAGGAGTGAGTGTATGGTCACGTGTGAGGTGAATAGGTATACAGGGAGTGACTGTATGGTTGTATGGTTATGACTACCCAGTACAGGTGTACATAATGTGGCTCAATGGGCATTGGTTTGGTTTATGTAAATAACGAGAGTACCTACATGGTCATATGTGTGTTTATGTATATATGGGGTGAATGTAAAGTCATGGGTGGGATGTACAGGTGTTCCTTGTTTGGCTGTATTGTCACAGGTGGGCGTATATGTATACATGTGTTGTCTGTACGATCATGGTGGGGTGAATGGATAAATAGATGTGCAGCTATGTGTAATGCGTATAAGTGCACATGGAAAGGCAGTAGTCATAACGTGTATATGTGTACCTGATGTATGCTGAATGGTCATTGGCGAGCGTGTGGATGGTCATGTGTGGATGCATATGTATATATCGAGTGGCTTTATGACTATTGACGTGGCAAATATGTATACAGTGAGTGACTCTATGGCCAATAGTGAGGTGAATATGTTTTCAGGGAGTGACTGTATGGCAAATGGTGAGGTTAACATGTATACAAGGAGTGACTATATGGTCATGGGTCAGGTGTAGGAGTATACATGGTGTGCCTGCATGGCTGTATGATCATGTGTAGGGTATACGGGTAGACAAAAGTGTGACTGTATGAGAGGTATATGTATAAAGTGAGTGGCTATATCGCCATTAGTGAGGTGCATATGTTCACCTGGAGTGATTCTATGGTCATGGTTGGGGGTATATGTATATCTTGTGTGGCTATTTTGCCATGGGTTTGGTGAACATGTATACAGCGAGTGACGTATGACCAATGGTGAGGTGAATAGGTATACACTGATTGACTGTATGATCATGAATGTGTTGGATATGTACACAGGGGGTGACTATATGGTCATGGGTCAGGTGTATGAGTATACCTATTGTGCCTGCATGGTGACACATGGCTGTATGGGCATGTGTGGGGTGTACAGGTATATACAAGTGTGGATATATATGATCATGGGTGAGGGGTACATATATAAAGCGAGTGGCTATATGGCCAATGGTGAGATGCATATGTATACATGGAGTGACTATGGTCATGGATGGGGTGTATATGTTTATCTTGAATGGCTATTTTGTCCATGGCGAATAGGTATACGGGGAGTGACCGTATGGCCAATGGTGAGATGAATAGGTATACAAGTATTGACTTATTATCATGAAAGTTGTGAATAGGTATAAAGGGATTGAATATATGGTCATGGGTCAGGTGTATGTGTATAGAGTGAGTGACTATCTTGTCGTTTGTGTGGTGTTTATGTGTATATATGGAGTGACTCTATGTTACTGGGTTGGTTGTACATATGTACCTTGGGTTGCTATTGCATGATCTTCAGGAACATAGTAAACACTGGTGCCCAGTGAACCGAGAAAAGAAAATGACGTGATACTACTATGATCATAAGTAATGGTGATATCGCAACCAAATTTCACAACTCTGTCATTCAACAGGGACAGAGTAAACGATTTGACGTGTGTGAGGAAGCGCAAAAAAAACCGCAGCAAATGATAGCTTGTAATGATTGCGGTGCAATGTATGAACACGTAATGCTCTTTCAGGAACATATTAATAAATAGTGCCCAGTGAACCGAGACACATCCGAGAAAAGAAAAACTACGGATGGCCACGGATATTATTCACGATAAACGCCGAAAAAAAAAGAAAAAAAAGAAGAAGAGACGATTCATTTATATACCAAAATTCCGTCGATGAGGGACAAGCATTTGCTGACCTGATGGCAGCGTCATAGCCACATAAAGCAGACGCGGATAAAGTGGATGCGAAGTTGGAGTAAATGGGCATGAAATAATTTATTGCACAATATTCTGCAATATTCGAGATTAATTCGGTGTTTTCTTCAGCTACATGCAGTATGGTACATACAGTTCATACCAAAATTATGGATAATGTTTATAATCTTATATCCGGATCCAAAGGTGGCAATGAGCTGCGGGCTATATCATAGGCTATCAAGACGAATACATACTTGTTTGAAGATTATTTTGATGAGAGTGAAGTTGAAGATGAAACAGATATTCAGATTATAGTCTTGGTGTCACAGAAGGTGATAAGACCAGTGGATTGTGTTTTTGCTGTTATTTCTTAAGCATGGGTCAAAATTGGTTGTACACGGACTCATTCTACGTAAACGTTAGTTTCGATAAACTTCAGCGTCTCGGGATTTTTCATAAGAGGCGAGAGACATGAACAAAGATTGACTTGTACAGTACAGTTGAAGATATATGTCGGTTCCGTATATTCCAACATATGGAGGATGGAGAAAACATTTCAGAGACATGGTTGATGGGAATTTAAGTCAGACTGTAAGGGTCGATACTTCC
Organism: Siphonodentalium dalli; assembly: GCA_032622095.1. Classification (NCBI taxonomy): domain Eukaryota; kingdom Metazoa; phylum Mollusca; class Scaphopoda; order Gadilida; family Siphonodentaliidae; genus Siphonodentalium; species Siphonodentalium dalli. The sequence continues at coordinate 1,108,039 of CP136068.1, forward strand.
TGGGCGAAGCGTGACGCCCTTAGCTCAAGCTGTGAAATGGCTAAGGCCGAGGTCGCAAAAATAAGCTAACTGATACGGGAAAGCACCGAAAAAAAAACAGTTAAGAGGGAATTATCTGGAGGTCTTACTCTCAATCAGTATACGAAATGGGTGATGAAGAGAAACAGAGACTGATTTTCGATCAGAAGGTATGAACAATACCGCGATTACCATGGTGACAATCAAAACAGTTATGGATGATGTGTACAATCTTATATCCAGGGGTGACAACGATTGGCGTGCTATATCATTGGTTATCAAGATAAATAAACACTTACTAACAGTTCATTTTGATTCCATTGACGAACAGAACAGACTATGATGAACATAGCGAAACAGACTCCGATCAGAGTACCGGTGGCACTGAAGAAAATGCTAAGATCCATGGATTGTATTTTCTCTGTTCTTGTCTTAAATAATAAGCATTATTCTTTAAATAATAAATAATGTGTACTTTATCTCGTCTATAATCAATAATTGTCCCAGTTTTTACACATAAGTCAGAGACACGCTCTTTGTTCATATCATATGATAAAAAGTACATCTACTAATTTTAATTCTGAATATCAAATACATAGTGTCCGAGTACATGTAGCCAAAAAAAGTAGCCCAATTAAACATTTTTAAAAATATTGTAACTTTTTAAATTTCATTTTTAAATCTCTAAAGCACCATTACATTCGAATAAATCGAAACTTTGGAAGTTTAAAACATTTTAAACTTATTTTAATTTTTAAAATCTTGTTTAATGTTTTTAAATTTCGAAAACACTATTAAATACGAATAAATCGAAAAAGTGGAAGTTTTTAACATTTGGTTTTTTTTTTAAGACCTTTATTAATTTCGAAAATCACTATTACAATTTTAAATACAAATGGGAGAGAACAGTCCTCCTATTGAAACATATATTCCACCAGCTTTATTTACAGGCACTCGTTGATCCATTGGTACACTGACACATCCAATTCTTTGACCGCATGGTGTGACAAATGGAGTCCCATTTATGTGAGACCGGTGGCTTGACCACCTGCGGTTAATAACCCATTAACGGGGCACGTGACTCCAGTCATGCAATTTTTTCTATTGTCATGCAAATTAGCCCCTACCAAGACCCATTTTCTTCTTATGGGGGCAGAGTCACCATGAATTGTGCCACTTCCACATCTCCATTAACCAGGAATAGAAGCACCATCAACAACAACGACGCCAACATCATCATCAACAACAACAACAACAACAACAACGACGACGACGACGACGACGGCGGCGACGACGACGACGACGACGACAACAACAACAACGACGATGACGACAATAACAACGACGACGACAATAACTACAACAACGACGACGACGACAACAACAACAACAACTACCACTTCAACAACTGCGACGTTGACAACAACTATTACTACTACCACGACGTCGAAGATAACGACGAGGATGACAACAACAACAGCAACAACAACAACAGTGGCGACGGCGACCACAACTTCAGCCAGTTCGGATCCAAATACTACTCCAGACGTAACTTCGATCAGGCCAATACTGAGGACGACAAATGCACGGCTCAGGCCAAAAGGTTCGTTGTGCCTAATAAAACTGCAAGACAGAGTTCGCCCACTCGCTATGCTGGTTTGACCACTACAGTCACGTACATACTGTAGGGATTTATTTGAGTTTGCTTTAGTAAAGGCTTTTGTCGGTTACAACTCATTCTGCATTATTTTTTAAAATTAAAATGCTCGTATTCAAGTGGGAATTGACAGGAGTTTATCAAATTAGCCACCAAATGTCAGATTTATTCCAGGGCAATAAACTACGTCATAATTTGCTCTGTAATGGAGGCAAGATGTCACGCCTGGAAATTCAACATTCGTTTTTTTCCATATTTAGCAATTTTGCAAAGATATCATCAAGCTATTAGGTTAGTGAGCTATCCCAACTACTCATCTCCGGTACTACAGAAATCGAACATCGAACAGATTTGTTTTAACCCTTTACCCAACAGAAGGGCCCTGTGCCAATGCATTCTCTTATATATGCGAGTCGACCATAGGTCGCCTCGCATATATAAGAGAATGCATTGGCTTAACACATTAAAAATTATAAAATTGTTAAAGAATGTAAGAAAAAATGTTTAAAAGTGTTAATTTTTTTTTTTTTAGGCCAATGCATTCTCTTATATATGCGAGGCGACCTATGGTCGACTCGCATATATAAGAGAATGCATTGGCACAGGGCATAACTGTAACTATCACAATGTGGTCAAGGAGCCGGTTCCAATGATATCCATATTTGTATGGTTCTATTGAGACAGACCGAAGATATTTTAGGCTGTTGAAGCTTTATTTGGCCGGTTTTGGCCGGTTTGTTGGGTAAAGGGTTAATTAGATTTTGGAGGATAAAATTTCACAACCTCGAAAATTGGTGACAGAGTCACTGAATCACGTTTATATCGCCGCAACAGTCATACATATACGGGAACGTGATTCATAATGCGCTTGAAACAAATTTATACATAGCTCATTCGCTATCTTTTTGGTTGAGTTATTTACTTAATTGAAGAAAACTATGAATATTCACTTTGAGAAAATTGTGACGTATATACGTTATCGGGCCTGTAGGTTATAATACACCAAATACAAATTAGTAGTGTGATTTCCCCTGGGACCCCCAAGCTAGGATCAGCATAACAAACATCGTGGCAGCTGAATGGTCAATGATACATGGATGAAAAGTGTAGGAAAAAATGCACGTGTTTCTCGACGAGAATCGTCATTTTTTCTCTCAATTTTACGGGTAGTGTGACGTTTGCCAAACTGCAGTGTGAAGCAGTACGTTGACAAGTACTTTTGGGCACATTTTCGTGTGTCTAAAAGGACGTTCTTTAATTTTTAATACTCGTGCAGGGTCAACCCTTTCATGCGATTACAGGCCAGCGGGATTTGTTAACACTGAGGCCTATGCAAATCATTTGGTGAATTGTAACCAGTATTCATCTAATAACTATTATACCGTGCCACTCACGTATTCACTGATATTCAATGTTGAAGAAATTCGACCGACACATTATGTCATGTGTGATTTATACACAATTTTGTTTAAGATCAAATTAAAAACTTATTGTGTAGAATTTATACACATTTGTTCTAACAGTGTACCCCCTTGGAACATTAGTTTTTAGTGAATTTCACCAATGTTTATCACCTATCAGGGGTGAAAACTACTTCACGTGTTTCATTTATAGTCAGCGGAGAAGACCATAATATCTGCAAGCTGTTTTAAACTAAATCCAAAGTAAAATATTGTATTTGGATAAAAATTGCATGATTTAGGAGAATACTTGTTTTGGCCTCCGGACACCAACCATCCGGGGGACATTGTGTATCGCAATTTGTTTTACCCCCCCCCCCCCCCTTGTTTAATCTAGCAGGGAATATTTGTGCCAAATTGCGTTTTTTTTTACATCCAATTTCATTCGTTATTGCACAGACTGCAACAAGCCACTAGCAATTGGCGACTAGCAACAAGCATTCCACCTTCGGATTTCCATATCTGGTGGTGGAAAATTTGAAAGCGAAATGAAAGTGATGTTGTATTTTATCGATGCATCGATGTTTCTTCTTGGCCGCCGTCGCAGTGGATAAACCGTATAAACCCGTAATCGGAAGTCGCTTTCGACTAGGCGAGACCATTCTATTTTTAGAACAAACTTCTGTCGAAGAATCAAAACAACACCATAAAACAAGTTTTCAGACCGGATAGATGGTTTCCCAACAGCTATAAACGTAAGTATATATTGTACATACAGATTTGCATATCGCAAGCGGGCTCCATTTGAGCGAAGGACTCTTTTTATAGATAAACACGGCCTTTGATCACTTCAGAAAATAATTTTCTAGCAAAAATTCCCTCTTCAAATGTCATTCTAACACACATACAGCATCGGTCGGAAATCCCACTGTATTCCAACAGAAAGGTCGTTATGTTTGCAACATACATTGACATTACCTTGGCTCGTGTGTGTTCACAATCTGAAAGTAGAGACTATTTATTATGACACCCACTTTTCTGTCTCTGTACGGATAGTTGTGTACGACGACAGTCACCAGTTGCGACGTTGTACAGGAATCGTGCAGTATATGTTCCGTTGGACCCATTTAAACATGACTATGTCTTCTAAATGTCTTGCCATTGAACTTATAGACTCTGTCTGAATCAAACAAGGTATTCTTATTTACATTTAGCGACTTTTATTCGACTCAGCAAGTAAGAAAACTGTATTTGGGATGGAGGATATATGTTATGTTCTGTGATGAAATTGTGTATACGTGTGAATTTACTAACAAAAAATACATGTCGTATATGCACCATCGTCTTATATTTGCAGCGATGTGGCGAAGGGATCATGACTGCGAGTGCCTACTTTGGTATCGCTACATGTATTTGACTGGCCAGTCCCGAAAAGTCTTCGAGTCTTCGAGTTGCACCTCTTGGATTGAAATTTTCCAGCAGAGACTAACTGGCAAACGATTGGAGAAAATTACCCCCCCCCCCACAACCTCACCTTGCCCATTGGTAAATCGATCCAGTTTCATATTGAAAACCCCAAAAAATACAATGGAGCGAGTAGATAGCGCCCCACACCACCAAGTCCCTGGATACAGGACTATTTATATACATGTATGCCCACATTTACGACAAAACATGGACGTATTTTGTCCAGGCCCACAGGTGATTTTTAAATATTTTAAAATTATTTTGTCCCAAACTTTTGCTGGCATTTTTACTCGAAATTCTACATTACCGTGTAAATATTCGAGTAAATTTTGTTAACAAATATTGTTTACAAAAATAGCAAATTAAAGGCATAGCATCGTTAATTGCACTAAACACCTCATAAAGTAAGTCCCCCTCATATAATACCCTATATCTCCTGTGTTATTCGTCCGATCGTGTTAAAATTTTTGAATTCATTAAGAACATGGTAAATGCAGTACATTGCGATAGTTATTTATCCCGATAGTTTTCTAATTTTCCTCTGATTTCTGCTTGATTCGACAATCTATATGGGGATTGTGAATGTTTGAACCACCCATACATATCTGGTCCGCTTCATGGTGGACCAAGCAACGCATAATGCCATAAATGTATTGGATACACCCTCATGTCGTTCGTAGAATTGTTTTTTTCACCGAATGTGATAAAAAAAAATCATTTCAAGAGACTGGCCATTTAGTTGTTAAGCGGTCTCTCGTACAATCAGTTGCTTAAAATGTGGCTGAGTTTTCTTGTCGCATTCGGTGAGAAACCCATCCTTCGAGTGACCTGCTTTACGGCTAGTTTGCCTTCAATAAATCTATATATATCTGCCATATGGGGTAGGGGTCCTTTCGAGTGAATGTAGTGGACCATATATAATTTCAGCAGCACGGTATCTATTGATAAACGTTATTACGTTAGGTGCTTGAATAAGAACATCGAGAATCGGAAACCGGATGTGGAACGGAACAGTGTCTTCGTCGTGCGATTCGCGAAGGTTAATAATGACCATCTGGAGGTGGAACATGTCTAATATAGAAACCTAATTCATGGTTTCCTCTTTGCACACAAATCCCATCATCACAACTTGACGTACAAATTTTCGACAACTCTTGATCAGCAACTTAAACAACTATGCGTACAGAGATCAGATTATGAATACACCCGAGCCAAGGTAATGTCAATATATGTTGCACACATAACGGCCTTTCCGCTGCAATATAGTTGGATTTCCGACAATTGGTGTATATGTGTTAAAATGACATTTGAGGTGGGAATTTTTGTGAGAAATTTTTTTTCTGAAGTGATCAAAGGCCGTTTTTATCTATAAACAGAATACTTCGCTCAAATGGAGCCTGCGTTCGATCGGCAAATGTGTATGTACAATATATACTTACGTTTATAGCTGTGGTGAAACCGTCTATCCGGTCCGAAAACTAGTTTCCATGGTGTTGTTTTGATCCTTCTGTTGTATTTATGTTCTAAAAATCGAATTTTTCGTCTTGGCGGAAGCGATTTCCGATTCTATGTTTGTACGGTTTATCCACTGTGTTTCTGTGTGTTTCGTGTGCTTTTCCAGGGATACAAACGGCACAACTCTATATTTCAGCTTGCTTACGAATGCCTTCTAGATACATTGCATGAGGTGGTCCACATTTGTGCTAAATCGGACGTATTGCTGAATTGGTAAGAAAGCGGGAAAATGGTGACATAATAATAGGCATTGAGTTATATTTATATATATTATTTTTGCAGTGTTGTCGCAGTTCTTATTGTGTTGACAATACAATCTAAAAAATAATGACGGCAAACATATATTTTGTTTTATAGTGTTGGGTGGATGTCATTGTGTTTCCAAAAAGCAGCTACAACTACAAAATGACGAAATCGAGGAAATAACTAAACGTTTGAGGGAGGCTCTCACACTTCAGAGGAACGCCACACTTAAACATTCAATGACCAAAGGATGCAGAGAAGACAATCGGTTAACGGCGACAATGACCGGGGTGGTATGGGTCATCGTACTGGGAGCCGTATTGGGTCTCATCGCCATACTAGACCTATCCGCCCATGCTCATCACATACTCCGCTGCTTTAAGCGACAATAATTATGTTTATCCGAAATTACACAAAATATGAATACATATGGATAATCAAAACTAGATCTTTGACACGGGTACATATTAATTCATAATATTATATAATTGAGGCAAGTTTGGTTATGCATGTATGGAGATTATCTTGATGAAGACTGAAGACATTTCACTGATTTATTAGCAAAAAAATAAATAAAAAAACATCGATTTTGTACCCATTTTTTTTTTACAAAAGAATAGTGGACAGACAGATGAAAACAGGACTGCATCCAATCCGCACAACCACTAATTGGTTTGAATTAGCTATAACTTGTAAAATCATGTATATGCAATGTTCAAGTAATCTGGGTTAAAATAAAATACGTTCAATCAATTCAACTAGTTATTCCTCTGGAGTTATAATTCCAAACCAATATAACAAATGGACCCCTAAAGATCGAGTACAGATTCAACCATCTTCATTTACAAAAAAGCAGATTCTATCACAAAAACAACAATGCATGGAGGACAATCGTTTGATGGCAGCCTGTGTGATACTGTTGGAAGCCGTGTTTGAACTCATCGCCATCTCAGACCTATCCGTCCACGCTGATGAAAAAATCCGCTGTTTCAAGTGCCAATAATTATATGTTCATCCGAAATTATCCAACATGTATAATGAAGTCTAGATCTTTGAAACGAGTGCATATAAATTCATAACACTATTTAATTCGGGTAATTTTGGTTCAGCATGTATGATGATTATCTTGGTGGAAAATTTTCACTGATTTATTGGCAAAATACAAAAAACATTGATTTTGTACCCATTGTATCCCCATTTCGATCACCTCAAATTTATATTTTCCATGACTTTTTTTGTAATAACATTATCTATGCTTGTAATCAGGGTTCAAATGTAATGTGTCCAATCAATTCACTTAGTTGTTTAACTACAGGGTAGTAATTCAAAAAAAATGTAACACGCAAACCATGTTAAGGTCGAGTTCAGTTTTTGCCATTATTGTCAAGGGGTCTGCAGATATTATCCAGACACAAGGCGGGGTGGTGGGTGTGTCGGGGCCGGAACAAAATGGGTGATGCATTGTTTTTCTTACACTGAAACTTACTCATGTGAATCCTCTATTAACCTCATATAGACTCTTATCCATATGGATATATCATTTAGAATACATTTAACTCCATGTAGGGGTTTATATATGGTCTGATGTTCCAAATAGCGGTGGAAATGAAGGAAGTGTGTTTGAATACAAAACTCTCGAATAATAACGTGTTTACATTTTTTCATTATTCCGTTAGTGTTCTACAACTGTTAATAAATAACACGGCGCGAATCGTTATACGGGACGACCAAAGCAATAATTAGTCAGCATTATCTTGTCTATGTACGCTGTTATCATTCGTTGGACTCAATGATTTCGTAAAGCCTGTTATAGGATGGGTATCCAGGCGGTATCGGACGTAAACCATCATCTCGCTATCCCAATATCCCATGCAGCTGGTTTACATACGAACAGACTTGTACTACACAAAAGCTAACAGTTTCACTCGTCATAAAGGTGCGTGCACATACTATTTGAACTAGAAGACTAAAAATATAAACCAACAGTAAGTATAATTACATTGCAATATCAATTTTACTAAGCGTTGCTGTTTTCTTGATGGATCATGTTTAATTATTGTTTATTTTATTGTGGTTTATTTCACTGTGATTATCAAATGGTGATTACCATAGTTTTACCATCCAAAACAATGTTTTAAATTGAGTGATGGTAATCACAATAGTTAAATAAACCATAGTTAATTACAACGATCTTTTGGGTGTTAACACCTTGGTAAAAAAAACCCACATGTTTTTACCATAGTATATTTACCAGCTAAAGGACCGTTACAAATTGCTATGGATTATTTTACTATGATATCGTTATACTATTACCAAGGCAATATATTTTAACAATACCCTAGATTGTTTCATATATTTGAGATTCAGCAGCCATGTTTGTGTTTCAACCATAGCAAAACTTCAACTCTACTAGATTTATGCCTATTTTAAAACTGATTTATGACTTTTTGTAAAAAAAATCAAATTTGGCATGTGTTCCAACAACCTGAAACCTAAATATATGCCACACGATTGCTATTTAGAAAGAAAACTGTTTTCACCCTTATTGGAGATGATTTTTGTTGTAAAAAACATTGTAATAATATACATTGTAATAACCAGGGTAAAATAACCATAGTCATTTACAACGGTCTCTTGGGTAGTAAATTTACTATAGTAAAAACATCCATGGTTAACCATGTTTATTTACCATTAAAAATAACGTTGTAAATTTACTATGTTTGGTCATACATCCCCGCGATGTCTTTGGCATTATTATTATGTGTATTTCTCACTATCACCACACGAATCGTATCTCTAATATAGGACCAACCAGGCAGTACAAGCTGCAGAAAACATGTGAGCCATCAACACTCAATAAATTCAATTGAATTGCTCTTCACATTTAGAGACAAACAGTGATTAAAGGTACTCAATCCGATCAGACGCTCCTAAATTACTATTTATTTGGCTTCGGCGGTAAAACGTATATGATTCGAGTCGAGGAACCCACCCATCAAAGCTCGATTTTTGAAGTTTGTTATTTCTCGAGATGTGTAATAATATGTGGCCCAGAAACACGTGGTCAAACGGAAGGTCTCGGACAAAATTACGGATGAAGGTGGACAATTCTAAAATCGTGTGGTAATACGGTCAAATTTCGTGATAATTTAGTGATAATACGGCCATATTTTGTTGAACAAAATGTTGATAAATAACAAGTTTTGGGAAATTTGATACCATAGTTGACAGTGGTTAGCATTATATTGTTGCAATAAATCGATTCTGATAACTAAAACGTATTTTGAAGAAATGTTGTATCTGGATGGTATGGGACCGTCTGATCTGATTGAGTACCTTTAACCTGTGCTCTAAATGCTGCCATTACCAATGGTCTGACAAGTAAGAACGGGCGCCGCATTCATGTCTCATTTACCGCGGTTCCGACTCCGGCACTGGTAGCGATTGCGAACCCTGATGCCCACGTAGTTCCAAACACGGATAGTGATCGAGTATTGAGCGACAATTGTTGTTCGGGTATCTAAAGAATCATGTTAGTGACACTGAGACAATTATTCATCATTTTAACACGACATCGTCATGTCAGCCGAGCTATCTGATGCTGATCAAAGTAACACAGTAACATGAGTCATTAATGGGTGCCATCGATTGTTACAACATCACTGGTTACTCTAGATTGGGAATACATCATGTGAACCCATGGTACACAGGTGGTTCAATCAAGATTTATAAGATGGTCCCGGTATAATACTGTTTGTTCGTTGGAAGAAAATCGACCGGAAAGTTTCGTAAAAATCAAAGAAGGGACAGGCGTCAAACGCTAATCCTGAGCTATTTCACATGAAAGTATTGAGTAGTAAATAAGTACACTCATTTAGTGTATAGACCGCTATATGTAAGTCTCTTCCCGATCGGTTCAGTGGTTTTTGCTGTCCCCAATATAGGTGCCATGAAACCATTTTAAAACAAGGATGGGTGAAACATTTTCATTTTTCTAGTTGGGGTTATTCCCTGGTAAGTATTTGTAATTTTGTGACAAAAACACGTCGGATTTTTGAAACAACTTCCAAATTTAACTCCAAATGTCAAACAAAATGTGACGAATTTGTAGCCTGGTTACTGGTTGGAGCTAACAGACGAGCAAGCATTGAGAAAACGTTTGTAACCCCAGTAAACGATGAGTCGATACGTAAAAAAAAAACAACAAAAAAACACGACGTATTTGTAACCCAGCAACTGGTTACAAATGCGTCGTAATGTTTTTCTGCACCAAAATCTGCCATATTTGGTGAACATGAATGTAACACGACTAACAATCGTATGTCTGTCAAACAATTCAACCGTGTTATGCCTGTCGGGTGGCAAATTTATATTTTAACTTTTACCGGAGTCGTCCACCATTCCCAAGCGATAGCAGAGGCATTTGAATTTCGACCGATTTTTGAACTTCGATCTAACTTCTTCATTGAGCAAACTCACTTGATGTCTTCATTTCCAAACGTCCGCCTCTTCAAAATAGTTCACAACACACCATCTCGTCCAAATGTCACGCGTCCCAGAACGTATTCATGCTGCGAAATTCGCAAGATAAATCAAAAGCATATCGCGAGGGCTACCCGATCAAATTTAATCTGAAATGTTGCGCTGAAAAAAGAAAAGAAAGATAAGATGTATTCTATGAATGAGGACGTTTATTTTCATAATTTAACAACACGCATTTATGATGTATCCCTTTTAACCACATGCACAGCGTGACATCGCCTGTTTCAGACTGTTTGGCCATATCTCATAATATATCTACCTCTTGGAATCCAAAACTTTTAAAAGTATAGCTTAAGCTATAGTATATCTGATGGTTGGTTATTTTGGATTTAATCTATTTTCATCTAACATTGCCACTTTTAGTTGGAAACCTTCGCCATGAATTGCTATGTCATAGTAAATATATAATCGGAACCATCGGCCCCGTTAACCAACATCACGGTTGACCAGATATGAACATCAGTATTGTTTCCCTATGCCTGGATATATACATATAGTGGCTGGAGACACATGTACCATAGTATATATTGTATAGAAGGTGTGCTGCCTTACGATGGTGCAATTTAGTGACAACTGGTCGCCATAATTACTACGCCATAGTTAGTTACGTCGCCGGTCTATTTCCTCTCGCAATGTGTCTACCAGTTCTACTAGCGTCGTTGTCAATCCTCTCTCGGATTTATCTACCTGAACACATTGACCCGTGAAGGTCTCGAGGCGGTTGATATTTAATCTACACGCAGTCTTAAAACTTTCGTGCTCACATACAAATTCACTTGGTATGCTAATGAATAATCCAGTTCTGTCAAAATCATGGAGTTGATACTACATAAGAAAACAGGCATAGAACGGACTAGGCTGCATGTGAGTTAATGAGTTTAGCTCCTATATGTTGTGGATTGCCACGATGGAGCAATATTCCGAGCGATCATGTAAATATATATATAAGAAGAACACAATATCGCTGCACGTTGCGTAGAGATCAACCTCCGTGAGCCGCACCGGGATTAATTGTTTCAAGTAGACTCATTGTGTGAGAAAATCGACGGGCGACATAACTAACTATAAAATAGTAATTATGACGGCAACGTGTCACTAGTAGTATAAGCTATCGAATAATTATCTCTTTCAAAACTATTAACAACTACATATACAAATTTGCAAATACACGCTTTCACCCGCGCCCGTGCTTATGGGAGGACGGGTGGGACATAATAATTATAAACACTACTTGGCAATCCAAACCTTCAGAGACACACCAACCAACACAGTCTGGCATCACCTGCTTCCTCGTCCGCGACCGCACTACACAACCAGCAGTGTTCGCGCTGTCGGTAGCCAAATTAGCCAATGGCTAATCTTTTTCGAATTTGGCTAATAAAAATTTCATTTGGCTAAACTTTTGGCTAAAAATTTTTTGAACCCAAATGGAGACTGAAAGCATGGAGCCAGAAAGCTAATAAATAAAAGCGCTCAATTGATCGACATTCAAGACGAAGTTAGGTGACGAAAGTATTTCATTATTTTCGTACTTATGAAATATCGTACAACGGGAAACCCGATCGACAACTCTATCAACCAAGCGATCACAAAGTGATATGCAATCATCTTTAGTTTTCACAAGACGGACATTCAAAGACGCATGGACATTAAACCGTGGTTGAATTATGACAATGTGAAGAAAGCAATGTTTTGTAAAGTGCATTGACGCCGGCATATAAGCAATTTGTTCGTAACATGTGCAAGCTGTTTTAATCTGGAGAAAGATTACGTCACTCTGCACGAAGCAGCAAAAGGTCATTATTAATTTTTACATTTAATCCCCTAATCCCCATTCAGCCAATTGTTTGTCTGGTCACTCACGGCGCGCCTGCACAATGCACGTTTATGATGACATTGTATTTATGACGGTCGAGGTTTATGAGCACCAAGTGTAAGACAATAGCTTAATCAGCCAAATGTGAATCACGACAGATATTTTGTGGCTATTTGTCGTCAATACCGATACAGTCAAAATAATATGCATGCTTTTATGACAGATTGTAATTTGATAATGGCGTAACAATATTAAAGTTATTAGTTTCCAGATGTCACTTAGATATTTTCGCAAGGATAAATATTTAATGATTTAAGAATAGATATTGATATAAAACCAAAAAATAATGACATTAAGAAGGACAATCCCGGGTTACACACCCCCCCCCCCAAATCACTCTTTCACATAAAGATTAATAATTTTTTAATAAATGATATATATAAAAATACTTCTAGTTCATCAAAATTATTAAAATTATTGTGTATTTTACCTTTGTCTGTTAGATTTTACGTTTTAGTCATTAATTGTGAACCGACCAGAAAACGATGATTTAATTTGGCCAAATTGTTTTTTAATTTGGCCAAAAAACATTTGGCTAAAGTTTTTTTCATTTGGCTAATAAAATTTTCATTTGGCTAAACTTTTGGCTAAAGTTTTTTTCGGTCCAGCGCGAACACTGACAACCAGGTCAACGGGTTCTGACACTCGCACACGAGTGGAATGCGGGCATTGCACCATCAAGAGTTGAGGAGCCCCAACCGACCTTAAGTCAACCGGCTGGCATTGCACCCTCTTCCTAGAGTTGAGCCCGTGGTACAAGCCCGGAATACAACAGACTAAGGCAACTGGAGTCCATGCGAGTCCTAAATAGGACAATAAGTATAACTATTCACAACTCAAAACAATATATATATATATATATATATATATATATATATATATATATATATCAAAGTACAAAACTCACACAGAGAAATCAAGGTAAGTCTTCTCCGCCGGTCCTGGTTCGGAATGGGGGTGGGGCTTTGCTTCTTGTTTTTTATGGCATCCACCCCATGCACAGTAGGCAAACACCTACTGTGCATGGGTATATATCAATCTCACAAACCATACACACGCTCTTCAGCGGAATTACGGCATTCAAACGTGGGTTGTAGGAGAGGGACGACGGCCCTTTAAAATCTTCCTGGGTATCATCCCCAAACTCCAAACTTTCAACGTGTCACTAAATTTCACAATCGTAAGGCAGATGACCGACTATACCATCGCTACTATGATACGTGTGTGACGGTGTGTCTCCAGCCAATCAGTCGAAAACCCATTTGTGGTTAGAACCACTTTGGACTGTGATATATGAATTATATATGATTGCCCGATGGCAATGTGTATGCAACCTTGTCGACTGAGAAACTGTGACCTTGTATTTGCTATCTGATGGCTCCACACACGTTTCTGCATTAAACAATTAACATAGGTCCCCTATCAGGGTCTTTGCAGATGGTGTTTGAGAGCTCTACACAGACGTTCTCAAAACTGTATTTGTCAGCGCAAAAATAAATAGCATATCGCCTCATTTATATGCAAGGTTAATAAACCCTTTCATGACGGGAGCTGCGCTGGTACAGCATTTTAAAGATCATGTGCCAATGCATTCTCGTATAGACGCGAGTCTCAAGCATATATAAGAGAATGCACTGGGTTACAAGGTCAAGGTCAATATTATTAGGCCAATGTATTTTCTTATATATTATATAAAATACTGCATTGGCACAGGGTTTCTCAAAATTGTAAGGCATCATGGAACTATATAACAGCCATATTGGTCAGGTTTTATTAAGCATATTCGATTTAAAAATATACTATTGGTGTATATAGTTTTTAACTTCACTGCATGTTTGGCTAACAAAATAAATAAACTGTGAAAGAAATCAATACATAGCGGAAGAAGTTGTATGACAAACTCGACCAGCGAGTATTCTATCTTTTGTAAAAATCTACATTTTTGTTTTCTCAATGTCCATATATTAATTATATCTTGGATCAGAGAATAAAGCATTTATATATTTATTATATACTTGCCCATGAATTATAAGGTTTTAGCAGTGAGATATAAGTGATATCCCACTAGTGAGATATCGATATCTCACTGGTATTATTGCGCCGTATGGATCCCCATGTGTGTAGTCAGGTTATACTTCATAGTGAATGATTTCCTGCACACATCATGTACTGACATTCATTGGGGCCATCGGCAAGTAACGAAAGTATATACTAAATACAAAATCTATACTTTTTGAGTGTTTTAAATATGGGACTATTTTTTTGGGCGTAATGTGTCAGCTTGAAATTTTTGATGTATTGACATTCATTGGGGGCCACAGGCAAGTAACTAAAGTATATAATAAACAGAATATCCACACTTTTTCAGTGGATATGGGTTACATATCATTCGTGATGACAAAACATTTGAATTTCCACTCGTGGCTAAAGCCATTCGTGGAAATTCAATGTTTTGTCATCACTCATGAGATATAACCCATATCCACTGAAAAAGTGTGGATATCCTCTATGTATTGGACTAAATGTGATTAAAATATACTCGGTATTTGCGTAATTGGATACTAAATGTTATTAGAAACGTGCTCGTACTTGAACCATGTTAGGAAGATCGCAAATTTTTGCCCGATTATTAGTGTAAACATATTTTTATTTCCAAATCCAAACATAATACACATAATACACAAGTGACATAAATATATAACATATAAGAGATAAATGTATGGAAATGAGGATCAGACAACAAGCCCGAGGGCTTATATGAAGTCTTCTCCTCTTTGGCGACATGCCCCTTCCTCAATAAGTGAGGGAGGGGTATCGATCAGACGGGAAAGGATATAAATAATGTTTTTTTAAAGGAGAAGTAACTAAGTTTGAGTTGGGGATGGAAACAGCGGGAAGATAGTGTTGGGGATAACAGGAGGCAGAGAGAGAGATAGAGAGAGAGAGAAAGAGAGAGAGAGTGAGAGAGAGTGAGAAAGTGGAGGGGCAGAGTTTTCAATAATTTAGTTGCTGCGTGATGAAAATTATGCTCGTAGTGATATGCATGCGTCAGGCTCCATGGGAGGGGGTCAATCGCAATGGCCAATTCCTATTTCAATGGTGTTCACTGTGAATATCGCTGCATTCTTCATGTAGAATCATTTCACGTATATACAGGATAGTGACAAGTAAGTAACTTACAAAATAATTGTTATCGGAAGACATTTAGTACTACATATATAATGGGGAACATCGTGCTGCCGCATAACGCGGCCGGAATCCAAAGCAATTTGTTACCCATACAGATCATGGAAATCTTTTTGTTTTCATAATATATGTCTGTACTGCATTAAATATTTGTTTGTTTTCGCGAAGACTAAGCTCCCTTGACCCCTGCATTAGTGTATTCTCAGATAAGGCAACATTTGGTAGGGAGTCATATAGTTCTCTTCTGGGCTCTTAATAAAATGTACATTCAAAGAGATAGTGGTAAGTTGTCTCAAATTCCCCACATAAACAGAAGGGGAATTTTTTTTACATGGTTATCTGTCAGGTCACCACTCAGGTGGCTGCAGTTCAATCTTAACCGGGTGTGAAGGATATGAGATTTACGGGATTTACTATGATAAAAATAGGCAGGTGGACGTATATTGTCCCTGTTCAGTTCTTTTTTGAAGTCTTCGATTGTACTGCAGCTTTTTATAGTTTCCGGTAGTTTGTTCCATTCGGTAATTGTAGATGGTAAGAATGAATCCATATAATAGTCATAGTTAATATTCGAGGGTAGTCTTATATGTTCAAATCTGAAATTATATCTGGAATTGTTTGCCTGGATTGGTCGTATATAGTTTATCAGGATTGATGGAGCAGTGCCACGTATCATCTTAAAAAATTGGCATAGCTTGTGTTTTCTACGACGTGAAGAAAGGAGTTCCCAGCCAGTTTCTGATAAAAGGCGCGCATTACTCGTACTGATGGTTGCACCTGTTACTATTCGGGCCATTTCGTACTGTACCTTTTCAATGTCATCACTAAGATAATCGGGGCAGTTATCCCACACAGGGGAGGCATATTCCAGTATTGGTCGGATAAATGTGTAGTGTATTTTTTCAAGCGTTTCTCTACTTAGTTTATATCTATGTTTTCGTACTAAATTTACACGACCCCATGCTTTATCGAGCATAGATCTTATGTGGATACCCCATGAGCCCATGTTATCGAAAGTAAGTCCCAGATGTTTATGGCTGTCAACCTCGATAATTGTCCCGGCTCCCATGGTCAGGCGTGGGTGATATACTGGCGTTTCTTTCCTGGAGATTAAGAGAGCTTCCGTTTTTAGGGGATTGAATTTTACAAGCCATTCTGATGCCCAACACATGAGAGTTTCGAGGTCATCATTTATTAGTTTTGCGGCCATGGTGGGATCTTCGATAGTGAGAAATAGTGAGGTATCATCAGCAAATAGACGAATGTTACACCGTATATTTTCGGTTATATCATTAATATAAATCAAGAACAAAAGAGGGCCCAATACTTAGCCTTGTGGGACACCGGCTGTTACATCTTGTAATTCCGAGTGTCTGCCGTCTATTATTATTATGCATGCTATTTAATGCGCTACTCAGACGACTATTTCAAATGAAATTAGAAAAAAATATCACATATAATCAACTGCATAGGCGTTACCAATATACATATTTTTCACAATCACCACATTAAAGTTGTTATATTGTATATATGGCTAATAATATGATCTTAAGAGCGTTACCATTTCTGACTATGGTTTTGTTCTATCCTATATGCGGTCATATTATAGATCCACTATAACAAGTTCCTATAAGCTGGATTGATTGAGATACGAGTTTTGAAATGGTTATTTCAATGATGAGGCGTGCAAACTAAATTTTCCATTTGGGCCGATTGAGGGTGCAGGTGGGGTTTTGTAATGTTAGAGACATTTCCGCGAATAATCGCTACATGAAACGTATCAAGAAAATGTGAGAATTTTTTCTTAAGGTGTGAGAACTATTTTCTAGAAGTTAAAAAAAACTTTTTTTTAAGAAATTATTTTTTAAGTATACTCCCAAATTTCTAAAAAAATTATAATCTTAAAACAAGAACAAACTGACTAGGGTTCAAGATAATATTTCTAGGTACCACAAAAGGTTTCTTCTGGAAATTCCGTGCTTAGATTATGTTTCGAGATAATATCAAAAATAGATAAATCCAGTTTCGTTTAGAATGTTTTTAATGTGTCTTATTAATTTTCGAACAGCTAAAACGAAGGACAAATTTTCGAAGTATTCGCCCCCCGAAAAATATTTCTTGTTCTAATTGTTTCTCTCAATGCATGAAAACATGATTTTTTTTGACAGTGTACTCCTGAGTTGGTGACACCGGTGAGATATGATTATGGTGTGGTGACTCGGGTTACCCGGGCGGAGGTGGTAACGGGGTTAGTTTAAAAACAAATTTATTTATAAAAAATATTTAATTAAATAAATAAAACATTATATAAAATAAGCTCACTATGGGCCTATTGTAGAAGCAATTAAATAAATCGAATATGAACCTATGTGAATATTAAGGTCCAATTGTGCGCGAAGCGCACACTGTGGCCCAAACGCACAGAGAGGCCGAATGCCTCTTTGTGTGTTAGGTGCTGCAGGCCCCTCCGACGTTGAATAAAGGATCGCGAAGGAAGCCTGTTTCAGCTTGTCTACCAATAAGATCCTTCCTGAAGATGATGAATTATTTAGAACAATATGCCTATAACGGAAGGTATGGTGGAGAACCGAGTCAATGACATTCATCATTGCTATTCTGATCTGACATATTTGTTTTCAAATGAATTTCATTGGACGCATTATATTATGCTCATAAAGAGAACCCGGACATTTCTGTCGGTAAAGAAGATGGTGTTCCAGGATCGATCGGTGAGTGACTCCCATAACGTTTATCTGCTATTATGCGCAAGGATCGTTCGTTTTGTGACTCATTCTTTCTGGACATTGGACAGCCAATACATATGTGGTTAGCTTCAATGGATTCGCTGAGTTGTGAGTACCATATGCATATATATATAGTTTGAACAAACTCGATACGGGCAGTTTTGTCACACTGAGACCAACGTCGTCAGCTTATTGAATTATGGACAGTTCGGAAACTGCCCGTCAGTCTAATTGTTCCAAATGCTTTCCTGATTACAGCTTGATGTTCTCAATCGATAATTTCAACTACCCACAACGCAATATTTATATATGCACTAAGTTTGTAATTTCTCCATTGGCTAGAGTGCTAAATTTTATGCCCGAAAAGACAACGAAAACGGCAGGCATGTAGACTTACACAATGTGGTGCCTCATACCTTTGAACATACATGTATCATTTAGTGAGACTGTGATAGGTTAATATAACTTGTGTCCAAATTCCATCTGTTTATATTGAACAATCATGATATATTTTAAAGATGTCCTGTCCGATCTTTATGCCACAGCAATACACTATTCAAGTGATCGAATTTTAGAAAGTTTGGGTTCACCAAAACCATTCCTGTTATGGTAGAATGCAGTGTTTATTTCATTTCGGTACGGAAAATTGAAAACAGCTGGAAAATATAGCTGTGACCATGGGAGGTCCTTTTCATAGCATATATGCACAGCAGTATATCAATAGTTCCCGTATTTATCACCCTATCTTATACCTACGTCTAAATTAATACATACATTGTTTAAGTTGGAATGAGCCATGTCCGTTTAAACTGTTTTCTCATTTTCAATTGGGTGTAGCCATAAACTGATTAACTCGTGTTGATTGATTGTTTATTTAACTCAATGTCACAATTAAGTGGCGAATACAGAGTATTAAATAATTAACATATATACATATATTTACAAAAGGGGGCCACTGTTGTCTGGCTTGCCATTTTCATATGGCAGAGGTGCATATTTGTACTATCATCATCATCATCATCATCATCATCATCATCTTCATCATCATCATCATCACCATCATCATCATCATCATCGTCATCATCACCATCACCATTATCATCATCATCGTCACCACCATCATCATCATCATCATCATAATCATATTCATCATCATCATCGTCGTCGTTTCATCCTCATAATCATCTTCATCATCATCATCGTCATCATCGTCGTCGTCGTCATCGTTTGTCGTCTTCATCATCTTCATCATCATCACCATCGTCACCATCATCGTCATCGTCGTCATCGTCGTCGTCATAGTCGCCACAACCACCACCACCATCATCATCATCATCATCGTAACATCATCGTCATAATCATCGCCAACGTCATCGTTATCATGATAATCAAAATCTTCATTATCGTCGTCGCCGTCGTCATCATCATCGTCGTTATTGTCATCATTGTCGTCGTCATCGTCGTCGTCATCGCTATCATCATCTCAAGCATATATATCATCATCATAATCATCGTCACCACCATCATCATCATCATCACCATCATCGTGATTATCGCCATCAGACATCATCGTCATACTAATCATCTTCACCATCACTGTCATTTTCGTCATCATTATCAACATCATCATCGTCGGTTTCGTTATAATCATCGGCAGCATCACCATCACCATCATCATCACCATCATCATCATCATCATCATCATCATATCATCATCATCATCATCATCATCATCATCGCCACTCGAAACAGTATCATCATTACCACCACCACCACCACCACCACAGTTATTGTCATACTCCATATATATCGCATTTTCGCTATTTCTGTCGTAATATATGTCATCAACGTAATCATGGTAAGCGGATATAGTTATAAATTGCCGCTGTCAATTAGTTAATTCCTATCAATAATCTTACAACCCAACTTCACAAAGATTGCAAACTGCTTTAGAACATTCGGGTCAGCACTCGTGAGTAATTTCACTAATTTAGTTTCAGTTGGTTCCGTATGGTAAGTTTAGGGCAAATATTTTCGTCTTAAATGTGTGAGTTCCGTGCATTCTAGTGCAAAGTGTAATTCGTAGCCTATCGCCGTCTTGCATTGCTGGCATATATTTGTATTCTTATTTTTCTTGTTTTACTTTTTGGCTTTATCCCACCTTACCCTTTCAATCTGCAGTCTATGATTAGCAGTGCGCATCTTAACAATATATGCCATCAAACTGTTTGTCGTAATAGTCATATATGCTTCCATTCCGAAATTCTTTTTAAACAACCCATAGAACTTTCCGCGATCTGATGACTCAATCGTGTTCTTCCATTGTTCAACAAATTTTGTTCTACGAACTTCCATGAATATATTCAACTCTAGTTTACTTAAAGAGTGTTGCGAGTCCCAGAGGGACCCCCACCCTATACAGGACAGCGTACTTCTGACACATGTGATCCATTTGATCGTCTTACCGTTCAAATAGGAACTTTGTTCGATGAAATAGAGAAGTTTATATAACTTTTGCGCTAATATTGAGCAATCACCTTTAACTAATCGCGACCAAAACCCAAGCATTCTCTTTTTCGCTGAAATCGACAAGGGGTACCTTCCAGTTTCCCCGTAAACCATATAGTTTGGTGTACTCGACTTCATGTGTAAGACATATTTCATAAACTTTAAATGAACCCCTTCTATGCATTCGAAATTCTCGAACCCCCAAACTTCGCTACCATACAAAAGTATTGGTTCAATTGTACTATCCATATATACTTATCACACGTGGTGCACCCGGAATATAAAATAACTGGTGATATCTGGCACAAACTGAGATACACGCGGATCCATTGGTATGAATATAGGCATACATACTACCATGTTACGTTATAGTCACTATCTTGTTCCTACATTTTGTCGATTTATTGGCTAATCTCAGTGTTACTATATACCACATTGATAGAGTCTGCACATAGGTTCCTCGATCAATAGAGACATTTACACCAGGCAAATTCGAATCCATCCCTGCAGCACGCATTTATTGGAGAATTGTTTTGAAACTTTACAAGCATGTTTAGAATGTCCTCTAGATGGGAGCTATCGAATTTGAAAATTTTTCGATGAAAAACATGGTCACTGCAGCCATCTTCGATTTTACTCTTCGCATAACTAAATCATTTGGCACACCCTACAGATAACACCCCTTGTCCGATACTTCATATTGATCTTCGGAATGGCCACTAGATGGGAGTCAACATACTTTTCCGAATTTCATTAAAAACATGGCCACCGGCAGCCATCTTGCATGTTACTCTTTGCATGACTAAATATTTTGGCACACTCTTAGACCACATCCATCATCCAATCGTCACCAAACTTCATTTTGATATTCGGGGTGACCACTAGATGGGAGCTAACAAATATTTTTCATTTTCATTGGAAAACATGGCCGCCAGCAGCCATCTTGAATTTAACTTTTAATATTTATCTCTTCATGTTGACATCTAGTATTGCTTAGACATTTTAATTTTCCGCAGGGTCCTAATCACTCCATTGATTATAACACATGAAATTACCCCCAATCCAAGTTGAGCTACAGTGTCATTTAACTGATAACGACACTAGAATCATTAACTTTGGCTTGTTCTGTGAATTCTATTCGCTATATTTGCCGTTATTAATTGGGGATCTTCGCAAATTTAACTATGCAATTGTTTTCCACAAACGGATACCTACTGCAAATTGTATAATAAATATCAACCAATTAGAGAGTTGTTACCGATTAGTACCGATACCTATAGGTAGAATCGGCATGCACATACATCGCTATCGATCCAAGTGACGTATCTGGATTAATCTTTGTTGATGTGAAAATGCTGATTTTTTGGTCCGTATGTCTCAGTATAGCTGAAGGGGTCACTCTCACCAAAAAAAGTGATGAAGGGTACACATGGTTTGAAAATGTGCTGAAGGGTATACAGGGTTTGTGATCGGCACGAACACCATTACTTAATTTGTGTTTGTTTTCAGTACATTTTAATATTCATTGGAACGTAAACAATTGTTCTCTAACATAAATCATGGCAGAGACGAAAACCGAATGTCCTTTAGAACGACATTTCATACCCTGTGTACCCTTCAGCACATTTTGAAAATCATGTGTACCCTCATGGTCCGCGCTGGCCCGAAATTTGATTTTGCCAAATATTTTGCCCAATGAAAATAATTTTTGCCAAATGTTGTTAGAACTTGCCAAATTCTATCAGTTCTACAACATTGTGCCTTTTATTTTGACTATTTCGACAATCGCTGCTTGAGCGGCCATTGATATCGATAGTAAAGCAGTTAATTACTGATAATTATCGCCTCCATACTTGGGTTTATCATAGAATAATAAACCAACAACATAACAATGGAATTGTGGAAGGGTTTCTTCATCAGAAAGGCACGTCGAAACAAAGAGGATTAGCTATGTAAACATCACCACCAGATACTACTGAAATCGGATTAATTGTATCTTGATAGAGGGGTTAACTTTTCATAACCTTATTAATCACCACTAATACCAGGGATGAAAGATTTTCCTGGAATGAGTGGTATTAGTTGACAAATATTATTAAACTTTCTTTAGGAATAAAAAGTGACTTGCCAAATTTTTTGCCAAATGTGAATTATTTTTGCCATTGGCAAATTTGGCAAGTGGCAGCGCGAACCCTGTGTACCCTTCAGCACTTTTTTGGTGAGAGTGACTCATTCAGCCTCAATATATCAGTCATAGATATGCCCACACTAGGCGATATGCCGCATGGCGGTATGCATAGGAAGATAGTCCATATGTTGTTTTAGCTCATGGCCACCAGCGGCCAACTTGTATTCTACTCTTTGACTGAATAAATCATTCGGCACACAATATAGTTGACAGCCACATCTCTCATCCGATCGTCACAAACTTCATATGGATCTTCAGGATAACCTTCATTGACTGTAACGCATGAATTATCCCCTCTCCAAGTTGAGCTACAGTGTCATTGGCATTTCATTATCCAATTATGTATGAAGAACAAAATACGCCTTCTATTTATTGAAATCCATATGTAGCCCCAATATGATATAAGTTACGGGACACTTAGTGGTCGGATATTGTTTCATGTGAGGCGAAATGAGATCAATATTATGCGAAGCCGTACTGCCTTAGTCTCAGTCTAATATTGATCCCGCCGAGCCTCACATGACACCATATCCGACCACTAAGCGTCCCGTAACGTATTTATTAATCGGCGCTGTAATTTATTGTAAGTTGGTAAGTTAAATTTGTCGTCTACGGCCATTGACTTATGTAACGTCAGGTGCAGTGACGCGCCATGGGCGTTGAACGCCAACGCATTGAGTGAATGGCTAATCACCAGAATTTGTTGAGTTTGATAGTTAATTTATGAGTTTTTAGAATTCCTCAAATATAGCGCATGCAGGTTTTGGTATATGGTACTATGTCTTTAAACTCGCAGAAAATGATTTCCGACAGATATCCCCTTTCATGGCGCCAAAATACACCAAGGATATTCCCGAGGCGACAGAGTTTCTGAAAACAAGATGTTGGTGGATAAGCACCTAATATTGATTTAATATGGGGTCACTGACCTAATATTATAAGTTACGGGATGCTTATTGGTCGGATATAGTGTCATGTGAGGCGAAGTGAGATCAATATTATGCGAGACCGTAGGCCGAGCCTAATATTGATCTCGCTGAGCCTCACATGACACCATATCCGACCACTAAGCGTCCCGTAACGTATATATTATGTCAATGGATAAAATCCAGCATATCCCTTCAATTAATCGTCGCTGTAATTTATTGTAATTTGGTAAGATAAATGTGTCGTCTATGGCCATTAACTTATTTAACGTCACAGTCACAGTCACAGTGAACGTCAACGCATTGAATCAATGGCTGATTACCAGAAGTAGGACAACTTGTTGAGTTTGATAGTTAATTTATGAGTCTTTAGAATACCTCAAATATATCACATGAAGGTATCGGTACATGGTGCTATGTCTTTAAATTCACAAACAATTATTTTCGACAGATATCCCCTTTGTTTTGGCGCCAAATACACCGAAAATATCCCCGAGGCGGCAAAGTTCCAGGAAATACAAGATGGCGTCTATCGACCCGATATGAATCCATATACCCCATGTGGCTTTCAATATGGGGTCAGTCGGTGTCAATCAAGGTGAACCTAATATGCCATCATCTCCTGTCAGTAGATCTCCATTCTCATTGGTCAATCTAATAGGCCAGCATGATAAGGGTTTTTATCCACCGCTCACTACGTCTATTGACTACATAAAGCCTGCCTAATAAACGTTACGTTTATTACGTCAATTTAGCTTTATTAGGTCAACGTAGCTTTATTAGGTTAGTACTACTTTTATGACGTAATTTGATATGCAAATTGCGCAGGTAACCAGGGACGTCAACCGGCCTTAATGACGTCATTGTGATTTCAGAACGTTTTTATCGTGTATAATTCACTAAAATAATTCGTAAAATGATATATGTTTTAGCTCTAAAACATCTATAAATCACCAGAACAAGGTCTGCTTATAATAAATGTAAAAATTCCAACGAACTATTTCGCTCTAAGCTGCACTCCGGTTTTCCCACGTCATGAATACTAATTGGTTTGCTTGACCTAATAAATGTAATGGCGTCATCAGTAGTACGTGAGGCTCGTTACCCCCACTTCCAAAATTTCAAAAATTTCCAAAAACTTCACAAATTTCAAAAACTTCACAAATTTCAAAAATTTCAATATAATGAAGATGACGAGCAACCAATTTTCGACTGGCCTGAGGCTTTACGTTATGGAATGAATAACGACAGCGGATCAGAATGTGATCATACACGCAATAATAGAAGTGAGTTATGCATACATATAGTACGTCACTTGGACATTTTAGCAGTTTATCACGTGATCACTAAATGTGGCAATCCGGTATCCACCGATGCCTGCAATGTATTATTTATAACAATTGGACTCATTTATCTCACGTAAATAATACTCTTAGTTGTTCCAATAAAATAGTTATCAAATTCGATCACCAATAGATTTGACTGTGGAATATAACGACCTTTAACTTATTTATCGATCTATGTTAGAACATGGTCTTAACAAAAAACATGACCATAACAAAAATTACCTTACCTTTATGCATGAATCTAATTTGACCATTCGTAAATATTGTCAGCTTATCATTGGATTTACTCATCAGCCGATAAGCTCAGGTACAATTGTATCATGTTTACATGGACTGACTGCGGTCATAGCGTGACGAGCAAAATGTGATGTTTACACACTTAAGCTCTGGATAAACAATACATATCGCATCTGAATGAATTTCTGGAATGTAGGTTAGCCATGCGTTCACAGACACTGGAATAAAATAGTCACTGTCTATAGAGAAGTATGACCTTGTACATAAATAACAAAGCGCGTGATCGAGTCTATTCATTCTCAATAATAGATGGTCATTTAGTCAAAACAGTATGATGTCCTTTATCCCCCACACATTGGAGCCACACATTACTTGGTGTTCACTTATACAGTTGTATGTCAATTATCAGTGGAGTGTCAGTGTACTTCGTTGTGAATTAAATCACTCTGGGTTATTTGACTATAAACTATAAACATGTTACACCACAGCCGAGGGTTATTGTAATTTAATGAAAATGTCACACCGAGGTACGCCACCTTGATTGCTTTCAAAAATAGTGCAACTTACCTGTTGGTAATACACGAATGAAGAGCGTTTAACTGATACGAAATTACTACACGAATGAACTGAGTCTTGACATATATATTTCACATCTTTCTAAATGTTCCAACACATACATACATAGACATAGTGTTATACAGTCTTATATGTACACACGCTACGACACCATTAAAGGTGGACAATACACTCACGATGTGACAACATATACAGACATAGGCATAGTGTTATACAGTCTTCTATGTACCAACGCTATGACATAATTAAAGGGGGATAATGCACGCACGGTGTGGAATGTTAAAGTGACACGAAACAAGGGACGTGATGCAATATTGGTGTTTGAATATTAAAGGAACACAATGCACTCTAAAGGGACACACGGCACTCATTTTGAATGAATGTTAACAATACAAGCGCAGTGGTTGGAAGTTAAAATGACACAGAACAATATTTAAAGTTCAAATTTTCGGGCACTTAATGCGCCTTTTATCATTACGTATCGTTTCTCACTCTACAATTCCCAATAACCCACTCACTCTCTCCCCAGCTTATAGATATATAACGAAAACGAGAATATCATGTTGATGAAGTTTATTGAAATTTAATCGTCCGAATAGTCATCACTTTCGTCAGAAGTGTCATTTGTTTCGTCCATGAATTTTTCTAGCATCGGTTTGTACTTTAATATTGACATTTTCACTGCATCACATTCTCCATAACCATTATTCAAATATTTGTCGACTTTATCCATGACTCTGTTGTGCAGAGTCCCATTGCGCAGCTGCAGATACGCAAATATTGTCATAGCATAACCATTCATAAATTGCTTCATATCTTTACTTTTAAGGTCCTTGTCAGCTTGTTCTTTTGCTTCTGTTTCTTTCGAGCCATTTTCCTTATACGTGTCCACTTTATCACTCCATTCCTCACGTGTTTTATGCATCACGTCCCTTGTTTCGTGTCACTTTAACATTCCACACCGTGCGTGCATTATCCCCCTTTAATTGTGTCATAGCGTTGGTACATAGAAGACTGTATAACACTATGCCTATGTCTGTATATGTTGTCACATCGTGAGTGTATTGTCCACCTTTAATGGTGTCGTAGCGTGTGTACATATAAGACTGTATAACACTATGTCTATGTATGTATGTGTTGGAACATTTAAGAAAGATGTGAAATATAAATGTCAAGACTCAGTTCATTCGTGTAGTAATTTCGTATCAGTTAAACGCTCTTCATTCGTGTATTACCAACAGGTAAGTTGCACTATTTTTGAAAGCAATCAAGGTGGTGTACCTCGGTGTGACATTTTCATTAAATTACAATAACCCTCGGCTGTGGTGTAACATGTTTATAGTTTATAGTCAAATAACCCAGAGTGATTTAATTCACAATGAAGTACACTGACACTCCACTGATAATTGACATACAACTGTATAAGTGAACATCAAGTAATGTGTGGCTCCAATGTGTGGGGGATAAAGGACATCATACTGTTTTGACTAAATGACCATCTATTATTGAGAATGAATAGACTCGATCACGCGCTTTGTTATTTATGTACAAGGTCATACTTCTCTATAGACAGTGACTATTTTATTCCAGTGTCTGTGAACGCATAGCTAACCCACATTCCAGAAATTCATTCAGATGCGATATGTATTGTTTATCCAGAGCTTAAGTGTGTAAACATCACATTTTGCTCGTCACGCTATGACCGCAGTCAGTCCATGTAAACATGATACAATTGTACCTGAGCTTATCGGCTGATGAGTAAATCCAATGATAAGCTGACAATATTTACGCATGGTCAAATTAGATTCATGCATAATGGTAAGGTAATTTTTGTTATGGTCATGTTTTTTGTTAAGACCATGTTCTAACATAGATCGATAAATAAGTTAAAGGTCGTTATATTCCACAGTCAAATCTATTGGTGATCGAATTTGATAACTATTTTATTGGAACAACTAAGAGTATTATTTACGTGAGATAAATGAGTCCAATTATTATAAATAATACATTGCAGGCATCGGTGGATACCGGATTGCCACATTTAGTGATCACGTGATAAACTGCTAAAATGTCCAAGTGACGTACTATATGTATGCATAACTCAATAAACTGTTAATACGTAAGGTTGATAAAGTTCTATTCATAGCAACAACATCAAAGTAACTTCTATTATTGCGTGTATGATCACATTCTGATCTGCTATCGTTATTCATTCCATAACGTAAAGCCTCAGGCCAGTCGAAAATTGGTTGCTCGTCATCTTCATTAAATTGAAATTTTTGAATTTTTTGAAATTTGTGAATTTTTTGAAGTTTTTGAAATTTTTGAAGTTTTTTGAAATTTTTGAAATTTTTGAAGTTTTTTTTTTTTTTTTTTTTTTTAAATTGTTGAAATTTTTGAAGTTTTTGAAATTTTTAAAATATTTGACAGTTTTTGAAATTTTGGATTATTTTTTTTGAAGTTTTTGAAATTTTGGAAGTTTTGGGTTTTTTTTTTTTTTTTTTTATAAAAAATCGAATTTGATAACTATTTTATTGGAACAACTAAGAGTATTATTTACGTGAGATAAATGAGTCCAATTATTATAAATAATACATTGCAGGCATCGGTGGATACCGGATTGCCACATTTAGTGATCACGTGATAAACTGCTAAAATGTCCAAGTGACGTACTATATGTATGCATAACTCAATAAACTGTTAATACGTAAGGTTGATAAAGTTCTATTCATAGCAACAACATCAAAGTAACTTCTATTATTGCGTGTATGATCACATTCTGATCTGCTATCGTTATTCATTCCATAACGTAAAGCCTCAGGCCAGTCGAAAATTGGTTGCTCGTCATCTTCATTAAATTGAAATTTTTGAATTTTTTGAAATTTGTGAATTTTTTGAATTTTTTGAAATTTTTTAATTTTTTTGAAATTTTTTTAATTTTTGAAGTTTTTGAATTTTTTTTTTTTTTTAAATTGTTGAAATTTTTGAAGTTTTTGAAATTTTTAAAATATTTGACAGTTTTTGAAATTTTGGATTATTTTTTTTGAAGTTTTTGAAATTTTGGAAGTTTTGGGTTTTTTTTTTTTTTTTTTTATAAATATTTTAGTACAAATAATTTTACCCGCCAAAAAATCTATTTTTAGATGTGGGGGTAACGAGCCTCACGTACTACTGTCATCGAAGTAACGAATGTAAAACTGAGGAAAATGACAGATTTATCTCACAAAAGGCAAGTTTTGTGCGATGGATAAATAAAATATGTAGCTAATGTCGTCGCTTAAACTGTTTATGTCCACTCGGGGGATTTGGCATCTATTGGACTCGGCAGAGCCTCGCCCAATAGATGCTCAAATCCCCCTCACGGACATCAACATTTTAAGCGACGACACTAGCTACATATTCAATATATATATATACCGTCACTATTTATCGACTCTGATTGTCTAATCGCAAGAGCTGGCATAATAAAGGAATATACTTGTTAGAGTCGGCAGAAGTAACCATGCTACGTATGCTAACAACTCCCCCATCAGTTCGGACGCGTTCGTGTTTATCCATCTAGAGCACAGGCCCCTGGGGAAAATTACTAAAATACCAATATAAACTATACCAGTGTAAAGGTTCCAATCATCGATTTTGGCTAAAACCACACCCAACTATCACAACCCTACAAATTCTGGGAATCGATAATTGCAACCAAAATACCCCCTAGTGTGTCTTATTGGCAATAAAATTCCCTTTCATTTGAGATATGACTTGGCGAAATCGAACGAAGTGAAGTCGAGATATGATATCGGAAAGTACCGAATTCTACCGAACATATCGCCTCGTCAACCTGGGTGTCCGTCGAGCGCCCTTTGACCTCGTTATAAAATCAATATTTTCGAGCAATAAATTGTCGCGAACTTCATATGACCTCTAGATGGGAACCATCAATTTTTCCCGAAATTTGTGTGAAAAACATGGCCGCAAGCAGCACACTGCAACATTTCACATTTTAATCTATTGGCACACCTTGCAGTCCGCATTTTTTGGTAAATTGTTTTGAATTTTACAGGCATGTTTAGGATCACCTCCAAATGGTAGCTAATAATTCTTACAGTATATGTCAAGGTTTAGGCCTGAACATATCGTGCCGCTTTAAATTTCAACTTGAAACATTAATAAACCCCCTTTTTGTAATGATTTGTAACACAATATTGAAAATGCTTGTAGCAATTTCCACCATCGGTCATAAACACTGTGCATATTAATCGCTTGCGTATCCGCATCATTACAATGTCTAGGAGAGGATAGGATAGGATAGGATAGTTTATTTACAATACACACGAATGATACAGTGGCATTAATACACAATAAAGTAAAGTAGTGTATTGTCGGGGGTAGCCTAGCCATATCGGGCTGTCTTCCTGCTACCCCCTAAAACAAGTATAACTATAAGTAATAGCATTGATGATTGTATTTCAGATCCACGCACATGTACAGACTATAGTCATATATAAAACTTTCTAGAATCTAGTACTTAGGGCATATCACAAACAAGTATTGGCGTGGTTGTGAGCCAATCCAGACGATTTATCATATCGAAAATGTATTATCTCTCCATATATAGGAACTGTTCAAATTATCTAAAACATATGAACAGTTTCGGTTCCAGTTCCAGTTCCATGGGTATATTAGGAACAAAATATTTTGTTTTCTGTTGCTACAACGGTTTCAGGCGAGGGATACCGCCATCTTTATTTAAGTAAACAAAATGAGAATCTATATTGATCGTCGGAAAGTCTCTTTGTTGAGTGAGGTTTTGGGATAATTCAAATTAATAATATTATACGTATATATAACGTTTATATGTATATCTGGCGGTATATGGTCATAGTCTCGTTAGATAAATCATAATAATGTACGGTAACATTTATGATGTATGGTAGTATATATGGGCATGTTAGGAACGAAAATGCGATGTTTGTCCACATCCAGATGTGAAGAAAATTATTTGAGTATTATTAGGATTATAAAACGAGTATGATAATGAATATTCGTGTTGTTTATTGAGCACAATCGGGACATCCTTTGTTTTTACAGCGTACATTTTCTGGGTAATTTTTGAGCATGGCTATCTGTAAGCGCTTCTTCAATGTGTGCCTGCTTTGGAAAGAAGTATAGTCTTTTTCCATATTGTTCCATGTTGTGGGGAAGGCGTGGTGGGGTAATTTTCCTGACCTCTTGGTTCTAGGAAGTTCTAACAGTACGGGATTCGGGTTTCTTGGGGTTGATTTTGCTCGTTTGTTGTACATCGTTCCAAAAGACGCGGGCAGACGGTTATAACACCAGTCATGCATGAAAATTGAGGAATTAAGAGTGTGTAAGTCATATATTTTCAAGATTTTCTCTCTTTTAAAGAGTGGATCTGTGTGACTCCTGTATTTCTTATTGCATATTATACGCAATGCTCGTTTTTGTAATAGGAATATTTTCTTGACTTCCGGAACATGACCCCATATTTGAATACCATAAACTAAGTGACTTTGAATCAGTGCATAGTACAATGTTTTCAATGCTTTACTTGGGAAAAAATGTTTCACCTTATTGATGCAGTAGATTGCATGTGATATTTTGGAGCAGATTACTGATATGTGCTTTGTGAATGTCAAGTTCTCATCAATGTGGATGCCTAAAAATTTTGTCGAGAATTCATGCCCAAGATTCCCTATTTGGTTCAATTCAATGTTATTCAGCTTTAATTTCGAAGTATTCCATTTTTTGTCATTGTTTTGTGGGTGTAAAAGGATATAGTTGCTTTTATTAATATTAATTGAAAGTTTATTACAGCTGCACCAATCGGATACATTGGATAATTCATTGTTGACATAACTGTGTACTAGTTCGCCATCTTTACCGCTTGTGAACAGTGTGGTGTCGTCGGCATACGATAAGATGTCCATTGTTGTAGAATTTACCATATCATTCACGTATATTAAAAAAATTATCGGCCCTAAAATTGAGCCTTGGGGGACCCCACAAGATGTATTCATTGGGCTAGAGGTACTCCCGCTATATTCAACGTATTGCCTCCTCTCATTCAGATAACTATGAAACCATGACATTGCTGCACCCCTGATGCCATAGTGGTCAAGTTTCGATATCAGTATGTTGTGGTCGATCGTGTCGAATGCTTTAGATAAATCAATATATACGGCTAAGGTGTAATCCCGTGTCGGTGTATCGTTATTTTTAACGAGATGATCTAGAAGGTGCATTATCGGATGAAATGTTGAGTGATTTGGTCTAAATCCATATTGGTGTTCATTTAAGATTTCATGTTTATTTAGAAAATCTACTAGTCGTTTTTGCATTATTTTTTCAAGCAGTTTAGAGAAGGATGGCAGGATACTGATTGGACGATAGTTTGTTATTTCCTTAGAGTTATTTATTTTAGGAATGGGGATTACTTTGGAAATTTTCATTTTCATTGGAAATATTTCCTGTTCAAACGATAAATTAAATATATGCTTAAGTGGTGGGGCTATTATGAAGATACTCTCTTTCGTAAGCGCGGTCGATATTCCGTTGTAATCTTTGCTCAAGTAAATATTATTTCCTGTATCGATGTAGGTTCGATTTCGAATTCTTTTGTTCGCCTATTTCGAAGGTAATCAGTGAAATTTGCTGGTGTTTCGACCGATTGTTGAAAAGTAGTCATTGAATTTTTCGGCTATTATGTTTGGGTCAGTTAGCTCTGTATCATTATCTTTAAAACTCTGAGGATAGTTACAAGATTTTTTAGTTTTATTGATGGCGTTTTAAAGAATTTTCCATGTGTTTTTTATATCATTTTTTATTTTTTTCTAGACTATCGCAATAATAATTATTTTTACATTTCCTTATTATTTTATTATATAGTTGACGATAATTTAAATAGGCGATTCGTGTTATTAGTGGAAAAGCTAGATCATGCGCGTTCATATATATGTCTAAAAACAATTCATATGCCTTATTGGGGGAGTTACAATTGAGAACTGAGACGAATTTACATGATTTTAACAAGTTTTTGAAAATATTTACATTATTTGGGCTGTAGTTCCTGTTCGTGACTTTTTTTATGAGAAGGGTTTAATGGTTTGTGTTTGTTTGATTCGGAGAGGAATATGCCGAAATGATCTGAGATGTCGCAGGTAATTATCCCTGTTTGGTGACCGTCTTGTACTTTGTTGGTATAAATGTGATCAATTAGGGTAGCAGAGCGTTCAGTCATTCTTGTAGGTTTCGTTATCATGGGCACGAATCCTCTACTGAAGACATTGTTTATGAAATCGTTAGTTTTTTTATTCGTGTCGAAATTTAAGAGGTCGATGTTGAGGTCTCCTATTATGTAAGATTTGGCATTGTTCAATTGTTCTAATATATTATCGAATTTTAACATAAATTTGTCCAAGTCGGCCTTTGGTGCGGTGTTTGGTCTATACATAAATCCTATTATACAGTTATCGTTCGTCCCTCGGTTTATTTCTATAAATAATGTTTCTATTACGTGTGGTATAAATATTGTCAAATCTGGTCTAGGTTTATATTGAAGATTCTCCTTTATATAGATACCAATACCACCTCTACCATCGTCGCCATCAGGTCGAGATTTGAATTCTAAAGGGTGATATCCTGAAAGTGAGAAATCTGAGGAACTATGCACTTTGAATATTTCTGTTAGGGCGATAACATCAAACAAATTTTCTTCTGTTTGCAAATCACAAAGTAGGTTTTTCAGATCTCCATAATTTGCGTTAAGACTTCTGCAATTTAGGCCAAAGATAGAGAACTTTATATTATTTGAGAGCACTTTTTTACCCTGTGTAGGCGAGAAATATTGGCATGTATTTTGGTTCCATAATTGGATGCTATCCGGATCGAATTCATCTCCTTCTATTTGAGACCATTTTGCCGCAAAATCGTGTGTATGTGTATCCCTAACCTCACTCAAAGTTATGCTATTTGCAGACATAGTTTAAAATTACTAAATTGTTGTAATGTGCGCCCTTGGGTGTCGCCGTATGCTTATGTCGTTGTGCGGAAGGTCGGTACTTGTGCGTGGAAACTAATACGAATATCATTTTACTATTATACATACAAATTTTGGTGGGATTATATCAATAGGTAGTTTATCCGTGAAATGATGATGAAAGTGTAAGTATAGCATACATGGTGTCAATCTGTTATCAATTATAGATTATATAGCTGAAATAAGTATTAGCAACAAGAATGACATAGGCTCATATACATATAGAAACCAGATTAATTAAAATGTGTAGATGTATAACACATACAAATAAACACAGCGGTATATGCATACGGTATATATACGTGATAATCAAAACCGCGAATTTCTGCATTTGCACCCCGATCCACCCCATCTAAAGCATATCTAGACATCCCCAGAAATGGTTGATTATTCATTTTGGATTTCAGACGATTGATTGCATACCGTTTCACTTTTGATGCATAGCAATGGACTTCCGACAATGGCGTCATGACAACCATCGAAACAAGTCTAAAAACAGACCATTATCTCATAACAAACAGGCATTCTATATTTGATGAACTTATTATCTGCGATATGTGTGACTTTTTCGATTTTCGTCTTGTACTTTGTTCGTATAAATGTGATCAATTAGGGTAGCAGAGCGTTCAGTCATTATTGTAGGTTTCGTTATCATGGGCACGAATCCTCTACTGAAGACATTGTTTATGAAATCGTTAGTTTTTTTTATTCGTGTCGAAATTTAAGAGGTCGATGTTGAGGTCTCCTATTATGTAAGATTTGGCATTGTTCAATTGTTCTAATATATTATCGAATTTTAACATAAATTTGTCCAAGTCGGCCTTTGGTGCTGTTTTTGGTCTATACATACATCCTATTATACAGTTATCGTTCGTCCCTCGGTTTATTTCTATAAATAATGTTTCTATTACGTGTGGTATAAATATTGTCAAATCTGGTTTAGGTTTATATTGAAGATTCTCCTTTATATAGATACCAATACCACCTCTACCATCGTCGCCGTCAGGTCGAAATTTGAATTCTAAAGGGTGATATCCTGGAAGTAAGAAATCTGAGGAACTATGCACTTTGCATATTTCTGTTAGGGCGATAACATCAAACAAATTTTCTTCTGTTTGCAAATCACAAAGTAGGTTTTTCAGATCTCCATAATTTGCGTTAAGACTTCTGCAATTTAGGCCAAAGATAGAGAACTTTATATTATTTGAGAGCACTTTTTTACCCTGTGTAGGCGAGAAATATTGGCATGTATTTTGGTTCCATAATTGGATGCTATCCGGATCGAATTCATCTCCTTCTATTTGAGACCATTTTGCCGCAAAATCGTGTGTATGTGTATCCCTAACCTCACTCAAAGTTATGCTATTTGCAGACATAGTTTAAAATTTCTAAATTGTTGTAATGTGCGCCCTTGGGTGTCGCCGTATGCTTATGTCGTTGTGCGGAAGGTCGGTACTTGTGCGTGGAAACTAATACGAATATCATTTTACTATTATACATACAAATTTTGGTGGGATTATATCAATAGGTAGTTTATCCGTGAAATGATGATGAAAGTGTAAGTATAGCATACATGGTGTCAATCTGTTATCAATTATAGATTATATAGCTGAAATAAGTATTAGCAACAAGAATGACATAGGCTCATATACATATAGAAACCAGATTAATTAAAATGTGTAGATGTATAACACACACAAATAAACACAGCGGTATATGCATACGGTATATATACGTGATAATCAAAACCGCGAATTTCTGCATTTGCACCCCGATCCACCCCATCTAAAGCATATCTAGACATCCCCAGAAATGGTTGATTATTCATTTTGGATTTCAGACGATTGATTGCATACCGTTTCACTTTTGATGCATAGCAATGGACTTCCGACAATGGCGTCATGACAACCATCGAAACAAGTCTAAAAACAGACCATTATCTCATAACAAACAGGCATTCTATATTTGATGAACTTATTATCTGCGATATGTGTGACTTTTGAAATATGATAGTAAAAACGATCCTTGCAATCAGCTCCATGTATCACTTTCAAAATACTGAATAATATATGTTTGATTGAAGTATTTGATAATATAATCTTGATTTCATCAGAACATATACGTTGCATCGTCGTATTGATAAACCATGCATAAACAAGATAAAAATCATTTATACTTGCAGCATCCATAATAGATTCCCGATATGAAGTGAGAGCTTCTATAACGGGTAGCATCTCTGTCTGTCATTATGTTGCAGACAATTATCTTGTGATCAAACCAGTGCGATGTGTTGTACCTTCTGCGTAGAGTCCCCACCCGGGAGCGTAATTTATTGTTAATTTATAAACTATCCCCCACTGATTGGAACAGTTGTGATATTGGATTTGTCCAACAGTTAGTAATTTTTACCGCTAATTTTTTAAAGAATTAGTAACAGATCCTTTGTGAAAAGTTCATAATCTTGCCAAAACCTAACGGATTTCTATGGCTATTCCATCCAATAGTCTAGTCCGACTGCTATACGAGATTTTTATGAGTGATACTTTTTAACATTTTCAACTGGTTGCCACATAATTTCCAACTGGAGTGAAATGTGATTTTCACCTCCACTTGGGTTGAAATTTTCCAGCTGGACCTCTAGCAAGTGGGAACGTTGGTTTGTACCCATCCCCTTGACTTGGGACATTCGTTCTCGACCATCTAGTTTCCGAATATTCAGTCGCTCGTCCATTAACCCTGACAAAAATTCGGTAAATGGAAAAAATGTCACAGGACAAAAAGCCATCGAAAAAAGTCACAATAAACCGCTATTAACAGGTATTACATTGCTGTGATACGTGCTGAGCTTATCTCATTTGTTTTTTTAACAATTCACCCATAACTTGTGCACTTAATTAATTAATGCATAGAGATATCTTTATTACCTCCAAGTATAGGAGAGATCGATATAAATACAGTTGGATTAAAGTGGCCCCCCCCTGGTCAGTGTGGTGGGCCCTTATGTACAAGTATGGAGAGGTGTTGGAAACCGCGAGAGTGAAGCATATATGCATTTGAATGTTCACTACAGCTTTTGTTGCAGGAAAATCTTATTTGTCCAACAGATATGAAAATTAGTCGTTACAACATGCGTGGGTGTTGAGAAGATACTTACAATGGACGTGACACGGGTTGCTGTACGCCATTCCTTGTCATTGTGCTGAGAACGTACAGGAACTTCGCAGAATATAGTACTAGTTCCTTGAGGCAGTGATATATGTGTTCTGTTAGGGTTTCCAGAGAACTTCCGAGGAGGGTTTGCTACCAGGTCATCTCTGGCTGACGACGCAAGGTGAAAATATTCGGGTATGCCGAAACGATAGATAATCCCTTCCCAAAAAGTGTTTCTAATAATGAGTGCGGCTGGAGAAGAGCATACGAACATGGCTGGACCAGGTTTAAACCAGAGATGACGAATGCGTCACTTAGACCTGTGGTCTCTGGATTAAACCACATATTTAGCTGTCAAACGGCGATTTAAACCTAGAGGTTTACAGACCAGGTTTAAACCAGCGATGACGAATCTGGCCGAGGAGTCTCCACCCATATATACACTTTGTATTTGTGCATGGGTGGAGCCTCCCGTGGAGGATAACATCTCAGGTTTCCTTGACGATACTCGCGAGTTATGTCACTTCCAACACTGTGAGCTATGTATATTGAGAAGATCCAATACATTGTTGTTATTTGAATATTCGGCATTATCGAAAATCTCCATGACCTAAATACGACAAATGGCCAAAGTCCGATGTTACAATATTGCAGGCTGTGAACCGTGTGTATTCCTTCAAATGCATAGAGGATCTAGAACTCGCCCCCAGTTTATAGAGGCATTTACAAAACGAGTAAATTAGGTCTGGACCGAGCCTTTGGCGAGGGGACGAGTTGTAGATTATATTTATTACATGATCCAAAACCTCTATAAAACATACTTAAATCAACAAATGGCATGTGAAACTGTCAACGGCTTCTGTAAGGCCTGCGTTGAGTTTTCACATATACGTAACTATGCGTTGTTTGCCCGCGCAAAGAAATAGTCCCATACAAATAAAGACTCTTTAATGGCGTATATTTAATAAAATCACCTTTCAAACTCTTAATTCATTAGAGTTTGTAGGAAAATATTGGAAGCCATAGTATTTTGAGATGTAGCGTACTGAATGTAAACAGACCACAAACCGGAAGTCAAAGGTTGCCTGACACTATTTCCTGTTAGGCAACAAACTTTGCATATCACAATTTATAGAATGGGTTTATTGAATGGAATAAGGGTAAGATAATGTAATAAATACTAATATTACATATACAGATGTTTATATCCCCCCTTAGCAGTTTGCTAAAATATCCCCAGACGACTGAACGTCGGTCTAGTATCTGTTCATTGTTTCAGAAAATCACTGAAAATATACACAAGCAAACAACAACGGAATCACAACAATGCAGCGCATCATGTTATCGTGGACAGTTTGTCTGATTATCTTCATGTCAGCGCTCATCTTCTGGGATCCTTCGTGCGCCGAATTGTGTGAGCCGCCAAATTTGCTGCAGAAAGCTGTGAATTCACCACCTCTGACCATTCAGCTCAGCACAAGAAGCACTAACATTGCAAGGTGTAGGCGGATGTGCGCGTATACCAAGGGATGCTCCAATCTCGCATACAGTGCAAACAGTAAGATGTGTTACATTCTAGGAACTGGTAGCGGCGAGGTGTTGGTAAATGAACCCTCGTTGGAAATCTCTGATAAAACCACTCTGGTGAGGAAATATTTATTTTCAAATCCAAAAGTACAAATTAAACGGACATGGCTCATTCGAACCTCCAATTGATTTCATTCAGTATATTTCCAGTCAATCCGCCCGACAAACCGAACATTACATTATGTAGTCGAAATGATTGTGCCCCATGCAGCCCCTACCATGACCGCTACTATAGCGGTATGATCCGTGTTTTAACCAAATCTTTATCACAAGCGAGAACATGCGTGCTGGCGCGTGTGTTCCAAAGTAAACGTGCGTGTTGTTCTATTGCGATACTAAACGTCTTCATGTATAGAATATCATATGTTGTTTTTAGTGCTACATTTCGAATCACAGCTGATCGTTAATCCCTCACGATATGAGTCTGATTTGTCTTGCGACATTTTTCAGCATTACTTCGGACTGGATCGCGTTATATTGGACAAGAAGTTGTGATTTCGAACATATTTGTGAAGAGGTTGGCGTTTGGAAACGAAGACACATACGCGAGTTTGCTGAATGACTTTCTGAAGAAGCAGCCTGTCCCCCCCCAAAAAAACCAGCACATTATCTGCTTATAATATAACTTATTTTAGGTAGATAATCTGCTTAGTATCCCTCAATTTGTGTAGATAATCTGCTGAAAATGAGAACATTTTAGTCACATCATCGACTCAAAATGAGGCGATCCTAAGCAGATTATGCGCGGACAATGACACTAATAAGCAAATTCACGACTTTTCAGGTGTACGCTCATTAACAGGTGTGTTCACTCTGACCCGCGCCCAAAATAACGAAATAGCGGGTAAGAGTCCATTATCTGCTTATTTCAGAATCCAATAGTCACATTTTGTACATATTTCAAATTATAGGTCGATTATGTGCGTATTTCTGCGAGGATATAATTATTGGAAGTAGAACGTTTCTTCTTTCTAAATACACAATGATATAATTGATAAGCCTTCCAGTATTAACAACAAATGACTTGAAGAAAGATACCCCTACAATTCTGGCAACCTGTTGGCGTTGTTATTATATTTCCATGTACCATCCACAACAGGTTCCCAAGATGAAATAAAAACCACGCCAACAGGTTGCCAGAATTGTTTGGTATTTTCTTCAAGTCAATTCTTGTTAAAACGGAAGGTTTATCAAATTTGTCAACTAACAGTACAATCCGAAATGAAAAGCATTTGTTGTTCTGGTGAAGGAACTTAATTTGAGCAAAATATATCTGAAATTGGTCTCATAATTACGTTGGCATTTTTCAAAATGGGTTGCCATGGAAGCCAACAATTGTAATCTAATTGTTTTAAAATCACATAAACCTACCAAACCAAATGCAGTATACCACATGTTCTTCAAAGTACATTCGAACATGGTGCATGGTGTTACCACACCAAAGTCAAGTTTAAACAACTGGATCGTCTACATTTCGCACTAATGTTGAATTTTGAGGTTGTTGCCATGCCACCATGATTTTATTTTAGTATCACTATTGCCAACCATTAAACAGGAACAAAACTCACACAATCACACTGAAGTGATAATACATCATGATAATTTTACATCCAGTATAAAAGTATGATTATACCTCCAACTATGTTTTGCTCTTAATCATATATAGAGTCCCAAAATTAGGCGGCGCAAATATCAAATTCTGAGATTCTAGGCACTGGTTATGACATTGATCAGTTCAAACTGGGAAAATCAATACATTTAAAATATAGCTAATATACCAAATTGAAGGTTAGGACCCGTTACGTGGGTTTGTGCTATATTCGCGAAATAAGTGTTTTGGGTTAGGTGAGTGTATAATTACTTGTCGCAAATGAACATTTTATCGAATGATAACTTATCGTAGTGGGTGATCTTGCACCAATGTCTCTCACCATTTATATTATGAAGAGGCAACCACTTGTATCACCAAAATAGAGACAAAATAAAATTTCTAATGTAGTCCCGATCCCAAACAATGCTACCACTCATGAAATTTCCAACTACAGACCTATCAGCATTCTTCCAGCTATCTCTAAACTTCTAGACAAAATTATGCATAAACGATTACTAGACTTCTTAAATGAACAAAACATTCTCTATAAACACCAATAGGGCTTCCGTCCAAATCATTCAACTTTCCATCTTATATTACATCTCCTCGATCAAGTTGTCTCAAATAATGACAAAATGACAAGAGACTCCACATTAGCTCTGTTTCTTGCCTCTCAAAAGCATTTGACACGATAAATCACTCTATTTTACTTCATAAACTAGATCACTATGGTATACGAAGCACAGCATAGTAATGCTGAAGGGGTCACTCTCACCAAAAATAGTGCCGAAGGGTACACAGGATTTTCAAAATGTGCTGAAGGGTACACAGGGTTTGAAATGTCGTTCTAAAGGACATTCAGTTTTCGTATCTGCCATGATTTCTGTTAGAGAATAATTGTTTACGTTCCAATGAATATTAAAGTGTACTGAAAACAAACTGCTAATGGGCGCCAGACGTTCATAAACACAATTTAAGTAATGGTGTTCGTGCCGATCACAAACCCTGTGTACCCTTCAGCACATTTTCAAACCCTGTGTACCTTTCGGCACGTTTTTTGGTGAGAGTGACCCCTTCAGCCATACTAATGGTTTCAGAGCGATAATTTTCAAAATTTACGTTAACGATATGTCAAATTCGACAACCATGGATATCTTATCATACGCGGACGATACGAATCTAGTAACTGTTGGAAAAAATGGCATCTTTGTAGAAAGTTATGTGAATAATGAGATACGCAACATATGCTTGGTGCTGTAGCAATAAGCTAGTGATCAATACTAAAATAAGCATCTAT
Organism: Siphonodentalium dalli; assembly: GCA_032622095.1. NCBI lineage: Eukaryota > Metazoa > Mollusca > Scaphopoda > Gadilida > Siphonodentaliidae > Siphonodentalium > Siphonodentalium dalli. The sequence continues at coordinate 1,150,146 of CP136068.1, forward strand.
ATGCTAATACACCCAGAGAACAATGATGACAAATGGAACTTTATAAAGGTTTACTTAAATAACACGGAACTAAACAAGTTAGGAAATCTTGAGCACGATTCCTCCACAAAATTCTTAGGAATCCATATAGATGAAAACCTTTCAAAAAACATGTGTCTTCTGTTTGTTCTAAAATGGTGAATGCCACATACCACATCAATAAAGTTAAACACTTCTTTCCTAGTAGCGCACTTACAACATTATATTATGCTCTAATACAAAGTCATCTTGTCTACGGTGCTCAGATATGAGGACATGTCCATGCGGTCAAATTTGTTTTCATGCTTCAAAAACGAGTGATACGAGTTTTATGTAATAAGAAATATAGAAACCACACAGAACATCGCCGATATATTTACCAAACGCAAAACCGGACCAGACACCCGGCAAAAGAACCCCCTATTTTTAAAAACACCAAGAACATCTTGGTCCCAACAACTACCATTTCATTCTTATCCAATTATATGGAACAACTTAGATAACGAATTTACATCATACCAGACCAGACACACTCAAATGGCGTTTACATGACGATTGTATTAAAAAGTATTCTGCAACTGTTAAATGCAACAGGAATCACTGAACTAAATGGGTTCCCATAGGCGACAGTGTTAACGTTTCAGCCATATTCACATAATTTCAGCCTCCGAGCCATTCCAGTGATGTTTACCCAGTTAGACTGACACCAGATCATCCTGAAAATGCAAGAAAAACCATAGGTCATGTGTTTACTTTTCGAAATAATTCCTCAGGTGTAAGACAGGGTTATCCCGCAGCAAAATTTTACCTGGAAAAAACCCAGAAATACCACAACTAGTTAAATAAATTTCACACTCACAAAAATCCTTTTCCCAATTAATTCACAGTTTAAATTATTTAGATATGATGTACAAATCAAATAAACAAGATCTCATCATTAAATAATGGATCACATGTATGAGGTGAAGGCCATTCTTCAATTATCCTTGACCTTTAGCGTTCCACGGTGTATTCGATAGTGACTCTGGAACATATTTAGCTCCCTGATTCCAACAATCAAAGATGTCCCGACTATGTGGTCGGCTCGGCTCAATAGAGTGACCTCCCCTACATCGCAATCCACAACCTCACGCAGTGCATCCACAACCTCACTCGGTACATTCATACTCGGCTTTCAAGGAAAATATATTGCTACTAACTAGAAACCATCGTTTAGCGGCTTTAGCCCCTCAGGGATTTATAAATAAGTATACCATCCATGCATATAATCCATTTAAATACAACCGTTATATGTGCCAATTTTCATGCTTTCACATATAAAAATTGCGATTATGTTAATTGTATTATTGTCGTAATTTTTTTCGCAGAATTGACGACTATGAGTCCGTTTGTGAGAAAATGGTCCCGTTCAAACATCTTGCGACTCACATTAATAAGGTGATATGATTATGTTTTCTGTGATTAGTTTGTACATAATTGTGTTGTTGTTATGTCATAGTCAGTGGTAGGCTCGATGATTTCACACAAAGCTCACGTGCCCATCTTGGCTTCGTGAAACCGTAATCGTAACTATGGATAAGGCAACTGATAGAAAGAAAACAAATTCTAGTGACGTGGTACCCTATTCGTAATTCATTGTAGTTCATTATGGTGTCAATTGGTGACGGAGCAGAAAGAGACGCGGCACACAATTAGGGTCATTGAATCATTTAATATTTCTGAATTCACATTTGCACTCTTCCAATTGCAGCCTGTTCTCCATAAAATTAGCAGATTATTTGCTTATAATAGAGCTTATTTTAGGTTGATAATCTGCTGAGAATCGCCTCATTTTGAGAGCTTTTTAGTCACATTATCGACTCATAATGATGCGATTCCAATCAGAGTACGTGCACGATATGACACAAATATGCCAACTCATGATTTTCAGGTGTAAGCTCTTTAACATGTGTTTTCAATGTGGCCCGCGCCATAAAACGAAATAACGGACACGACTCCATTATCTGCTTATTTCGGAATCAAATAATCACATTATGTACCTATTTAAGATTATAGGTCGATTTTTATGTGCGTATTTGCGCGAGTATATGTTGTCCAATTAATGTAGAATATCACTGGGGTTGATGAATGGAAGTAATAATTTGTACGCATTTTGGTAGTACTGTAATTCGAGGCGGAGAAACATTCTAATTTCGCACAACAACGAACATACTAATTTCGCCCAAACGAGTAGCAACGTTTGTTCGTCAGCTACTCGTCGGTGTCTGTGCATGCAATCACAACAAACCTTGGCTCTATAATACCCCTTCATTTATCAATGGTGACGACGATGTGGCCGGTTATGTGAACAAGATATATATACGTATACCCACACGACTTCCGTTCTCGATATTTCTGACCGAGAAGTTATATATCAGCCATCGTAAATCAATACTATTTGTTAATGATGTTGTTGTAGGAGTTTTTAGAAATACTCAATGGAGTTGCTCATATTTTACGTTCTAGAGTTATTACTACTATTAGGCTATCGGATATCGATGTCATTTTGTAAGGACGTTCAACACAAGGACAATTGTCCGTTATATAGTCTGTACGCCATGTCGGGTTTTGTATCAGGCGACAGTCCAGCTTTTGGTTGCCCGCCAGTTTGGTACATAGTTTTTTATTACGTAGTGAATGACTCTTATCTGACTCAAAGCGGAATCTTACAGGACCAATCTCACCCATGCCACACGACTCCGTGTGGTAACAAGGCGATCTGCTCACCAAGCGAGTTGTCACAATATGGATATCGATGCATCTCTTTCGAGAGTGTCACACCTGCATTCACAAGGACGACAACGACAGCAACTACAAAAACAATTACGGATACAAGGACGACGACGACAACGGCGACGACGACCGCAACTACGGCTACAACGACGACAATTACCATATCAACGACGACAACAACCAAAATAACGACAACATGTACTACATGTACATCGACAACAACGACAACGACTACAACAACCACGACGACGACGACGACAACGACGACAACAACAACAACAACAACAACGGCGATTACTACAACCACGACAACAACAACAACGACAATAAAAACAACAACGGCAACAACAACAACAACAACCACGACGACGACGACGACGCCAACAACGACTACAACCACACACGGTATATACATGGTTTACTTTATCCTAGATAAATAAAGCATATGCATTTGGCAGGAATACACTAATTTGCATTCACGATTTGATGTAGAATCTCACTGTGACACTCGCGATAATTATGTTGTTGTCAGATCATAGCTTAGCGCTGTTTTGCCATGATCCTCGCTTTTCACGACGACGAACGATTTGAATACCACTAATAGGTAAAGATCGAGGCCACATGGTGATCACAATTTAAGGACATAATATCAGAATCATCTTCAATACTGAGCAGCTGAGAAACGATCGCGAACTTATTACTGTATGATGTATTTGTGAGTTTTGTCGAAAATCCGACACCGCAATCGTAACAACGGATCGGGAAAATGACAACGAATCTAAAGAACGCAAATTCTTGTGACGTGGTACCCTATTCGTAATAATTATCTATCGTCGTTCATTATGCGAAAGGTGTCTAATAATTCATTGTTATTGCTGTCGTCAGAGCTGGACTTCGATACACACAAGCAAGTACTCTACCGCATTCTGCTAACTCTCAGTGCATATGTACCAGGATAAATTAACAAGACTCGTGCTAATGTTTACAAATAAATTGAATCTAACAACGGTCACCACAATCGATCTATATCAAGAACACGCACACCCAACTGCCATTGTGTGACCTGTTGCCACTAACCAATCAAAAACGATGAAATCAATCAATCGAAAATTAAATGTATGAGTCGAAGCGTGTCTGTTTCAACGTTATGTGTTTTGTGTTGTTGTCTTCGGAAATGTGTCGCTCAGTTTGCACAGTTGTACCTTCTAATTATGCGAAATCATTGATTAAATTATAAGAAATATCATTAGTTCGATTAATGTTATGAGTTATAACCGAAAAGTTTGAAGACAAATTTACAATAACTACGTATGCGCGTGATATACTTTGTCTTCAGACTTTTCGGTTATAACTGCAATTCTCTTAGTTATCTCTTAAACAGTCAATACAATCACAGTCAACAGAATCGAACGCCCTTTTCATATATATAGGAATGCGCACAAACTCTCCTTCCTGAACCCATTCTGCTCTCCAACTAAAATGTTCCTTGATTCTTCGAACCGAGAAAGTCTTTCACTGGGTATCAAGCAGCTTAGTGGCGATACATTTGTAGCTTGAAGACTTCCGCATATTTTCCCACCAGTTCATCATTTCAGAGAATAGTATCTCTACAGACGCTTACGGCATCGTCTATTCACGTCACTAATAGGTTCACACCGACAAGCTTCGTCTAGCAGTTGGTCAAAGAGATAAGAGAACAACATCGCGTTGATGTTTTAACCCCGACTATATATTGTTGATGCCATCGACTATCAAAGATGAGCAATGAGACGCAACCAACCACCGATGTTTTGGCTTTTACATGTATGTTTTCACGTACAAAGTTTTTCTCGACGGATTCAGGTGGTTTACGGTCTTCTCCTGAACGATCTACCGGCTGACCCGTTGCTAGAACAATATGGTGGTCAAAATGGCCAAACTTCACAACAAAATGGATTTTAACACCATGGAGTTGAAAAACAAAACTTAGTACAGCGAGGTTAAAACATCGTTGAATTGTCGGGAGGAAACCACCTGTATATGTAATAGCATACTGGCCGAAAATGGTAGTTTAACGATGTTTTAATCTGCATATACATGTAGCTGGATAAAGTGCACTTGTTTTATCAACAATGAGGTCGACTTAGACAAAACAAAATCTATGCACATTTTCGTCTGCCTTCCGGCTCCTGATAATCGTATCATGGATTGGATATGTTTGGCCAAGTAATACCAATTATTCCACGAAAATAGTTCCGGTTGAGGGAGTATAACACCGCGCTCATCGGGTACAACAACAGCGAAAATGCGCAACTTCAACAAACTTTATCATGCAATGACGGAATAGTTTGCCTCCATAGATTATAAACGTCAGCACGCGTGACTTCGAGTATTATTAGGTGGTGTCTCTCGTCTTCGTTTTGCAACAATCACATCGAAATACACAACTTATATTCATATGCCACAGTGGATAAAACAGTGTACATTTTAATTTTCGATTTCGAATTTCTCACGTTGAATTTGATGATACCACAACCTTGAGTCCAAATAAACAACATATCCCGGGTCACATGTGCATTCGAAGACTCATTTGAAATTGACAGGTATTGTTGTGTCAACTAAGTATGAAAACATAGCTTGATATTGTTATTTGAAATGGGGAAAATATTTTGTGTTTATCGGTCAGTTGACCGCGTAACCGATATCCATCATACATCTACCTAACTTAGTCACTCGGTAAGGACTATATTTAAAAGTAATCAACATCGTAGCAATACTAGTAATAGTAGCCGATAATACCATTTTCACCAGTCTGTATCGTGGTTGTAGTCACTAGTGCCGCCTAAAGACTCGTGGTTAAAACCACAATGTCACTCATGGACAAATTTGGTATTCTCGGCTACTATACTGGGTGTCATATATAATTGTACGTAATTTTGGGATTCGAAGCAGCCAGTCTTTAGTACAACTGCTATACAGTAATGCCCAAAGTAATTGACCACTTAACCACAGCAGAATTATGGGTAATTTTTCAGGATTTAGTCGGAAATATGGCTTGTTGGCAAAAAGCCATATTTCCGTCTAAATCCTGAAAAATTACACATAATTCTGCTGTGGTCAAGTGGTCAATTACTGCGGGCACTGCTATAGGTCCCAGTATGTGCGGAGCTAAAGTATTGAATAGTAGTACGTCAGTAGTTCTTCACTAACTGTGGTTATATAAGTATAACTATTGTGTTCTGTAGTGAAGCGGTGTCTAAATAATTACAATGTGTATCGCAAGTTCATATATATCGGAATGATTGTTTTTAGATTTAAATGAGGTTATAACAACTGTGTTCTTGCGATTTCGAACTCCCAACCACCCCAACATACGTTATACTGACATTTCGAATTTCACCCGGCATGCATATGTATAATTTATAATTTATACACAATAATTTGGCGTGATAGATATAGCAAATTATTTCCACCCCTAAACTTGGGTTAGAATTTTCCAACTGGTATAGCAATCTTTCCAACATTCGAACCTAGCAACCCATATGGTTCGAATTGTTGTCAATATGTTCCCAGCGAATTAGTGCCATGTGTATAAAATTTGAATCAAAGTAGGACGATTTCCTACTTTTGGCCTTTTTCTACAGTACAGCTCATACTAAATATTATTTGGAAAATCTAAATTCAGACGAACTTCAACCTTTGTTCGAGTCTCAAATACCATATTTTGGTGGATTGTGCATGAACTGTCCAACTGTTGTACATTGTTATCACTCCATGTCGCTCTTGCCGCCCGCCTTCATACTCCACGTGGAATGTTACCAGCTCGTGTGCACATGCGTATCGTGTGTTTATAACATGTCGCCCCATATATAGAAATGTTTCTGTTGTGTCTTCTGAAGCTTGCACAAGTGCCAATGGATATTCGCAACATAGCTATGACTTGGATCAATGCAGAGCTCAACTGCAAAGCTGATGACGGGGCGCACCTCATATTGGTCAAAAGCCGCCAAATGCTGAATGATTTGGACAGGTTACTCCAGACATGGGGCCATGGTGGACGTAAGTAAGATATAAGTGAATAATCATAGGAGCATGTAATCAATATATTAATATTAATATATTAATACAACATACAAGACATACAATCCACTTATATGACAAAAGTGTAGGTATTCTATTCACGTTAAGTATATCCATAGTGCACATCGATGTTTCGTATCTATATATATACACAACATATTCGCAGCAATGCCCTAGTGTTTTACGTTGGCAGCATACAAACACTCAAGTTTTAATGAAATAACAGGCAATTTAGTTGGGGGTCGGGAAAATGCCACAAACACGAGTTTGTACATAATTGTTGTAGCCAATATCAACAATATCTAGGTCATGTCTAAATCATGCCACGATTTTCTGGATAACGCTCGTAGAGATCATATTCCACCAGTGCAAAACCTGGGATTTTTTTGATGTTCTTACACGTTATGACAGGGAACTTTATAACATTGAACAAACAAGGCAGGGAATATATTGTTTTGTTAGTACATTTTCCTCAATAATCTACTTCACATGGGGGGGGGGGGGGGGGGTCACAGCTTGATGTTGCATGCTTTTATGCGAATTTTGGGATCCGATATCACAATAAACATTGAATTAATTACCAAGGAAAAATTCCATAAATGTAAGTGGCGCAAAGCAAAATCTCTCATAAAGTCACTTAAATCGTGCATTTTTCGACTTTATAAGGTTCCCTGTCAAAACTTCAAAAAGTTCAAAGGTTTTGTACTGATGGAATATGATCTCTACGAGCGTTAGTCAGAGTATAGAGATTCATGGAATGGTCTAGGTCATGTCCTCAGCATTGCGAAACATATTGAAAATCTCGATCCACACGAGGGACTGATATCAAACAAAATATTCCATGTCAACACCCGGTAAGTAGATAACTTCTGGTGGCACTAAGATGGTTCTCCATTTGGAATAAGTATTGGACCAGGTTGGGTTGTTAAAAAGTGCCGGAACACCATGAATGTGATCGAAATGACAAAAACTTGTTTTATTTACACCAATTTACTTTTTTGCTTTTTACTATATACATTAAAATCCCACAAACCATGTAATAGTTTCAAAGATATATTAACTGCGATACATTATCAGCTCAGGTGCAACCTGCATTTACTATAATAGTTGAATATGGATAGCGCCGTTTTGTGAATGCGATAAAAGAGGCCTAACATTATAGCATATTTCACCAAAAACAATTACTCAAAAACAGTGTCTTACTAAATCGGGTTGTTTTTCTTTTTAGACGAAATAAAACGTTTGGATATATGTTAATGGTTAATTATTATAGCACTTGTTAAAATGAAGTTTGCATTCAATTGGTGGAGATAGTGTTATGGATGGGCGATTGTGTATCTATGTTAAAGTCGTTTAGACCGGTGTACTTGTGTGAGTATTAAATATAATAAGTTGGCGCAAAATGTTGCAAAACGATTTTGATCTGGACACTTTTCATGTGATTCAGGATTGTTAAGAGTATGACGTGACCGTGCACTAGGATGTGCGATTCCAAATTGTCCACACAACAGGGAAATATAGGATTTCGAACTTAATTTAACTCAATTTTAACTACTCTAGATAAATATAACATCGTGTTATGTGCCTGCATGGCCTGGTTATTAGCACATTGTAGATGCATTGCTGGAGTTTTATTGCATCCAGTCATCTCACACATGGTACCATAAGGTAACAACCTATGAATCAGTTCGAGATTCATCGCGGAAGATGGATGGATTGTTTGACATTCTAATCAGGAATTAGTTTTGGCCTTATTACAATACCATCTGATTTCTACAAAATTATCTAAGCTTGATAATGCATATATCTATTAGCTGTTAAATATTATATATCCATGTTATGCTGCTGAGGCAGTCATATATATGCTGGGGAAGGTTATTGTCTAAGGGCATTGCTGCACTCTTGGGGTGGGTGTCTCGAAATCGATGTTAAAATAACATTGTAGGTTTGGGGGGGGGGGGTAGTTCTCCAAAATTGCCAGAATAACAAAACGGTATATACCTTCCTTCAATTTTCTCCCCCCACTCGGACCGTCTACAGACCTTCTGTGATACAGGATGGATCTCACGATTTTGGAACAGCAATGTAACACATCCAAAATTGCACACTATAGCCATTCGATGACTGGCACTTGCTTATATATCATACATCAGAACGGGTTGATACTCTGGCTCAATGTGATGAGTCCAATGATTCGGATGTTCATAAACAACATATCATTATTCATCGAAATGGCTACGTTATACACCGGAATGGCACACTGAGGTGTCACTCAACTCTGATCATGTTTTAAAGTCGGTCCCGGCTGTCCACCATTTCCAAATTATAACACACGACCTCATCGCCCCTACCATCCCAGCCCATTTTATAATGTCCTGTGTATAGTCTCCATGCAAGCTGTGTACCTTAGATATTAAGTTGGATATTCACGCGTTAATATATGGACATACAAACACCGCGCAAATAGATTTGTAACGCCACATGTTTTATTTTAACAGTTGACCTGTGGATCGACGGCAGAGATAAGAATAATGACAACATCATGCGATCATGGGAAGGCGACATTCTGTCATTCTTTGTCTGGTATCCCAGTAATCCGGACGGCTGGTCACATGACTGTATGGCAATTTCCCGCTATAATCTGGGAGATTATAAGATGTATGACTACTTTTGCTCCCTGTGGCCAAATGAGGTCCGGTATGTGTGCGAGCTGTAAGGCTGTAAGACCAGACATGGCTCGTGATGTCGTATGAAGATCAAATATGTGGCAATGGGCTTGTTCCGTAGGCCTATGTTCATATAATTACACATTTATTTTTCTCTGTTATTTTCCTGAATTTTAGCTGGACAAGTCCTATAGCAACTCGATATTTCTCGATAACGATGTATGTGACCGAGTCACCGACGTAGGAAATCGGGAAGGGTTAGAATTCGCGTGAGTCGATTCAGCTGTCACCGGGGCGAATTAACCTAGTTGCTATGGTGTATCATTGGTTACCGATCCTTTCTCGGTGAAAGTGAACGTTTCAAAGTAAAAAAATGGTCGCTTTGTTGCATTACTTCCAATACAATTTAAAATTCGTGCTATTATTGCAGAATGCATTTTGGCGGATTCACATCAAATTCATTTAGTATCGAAATTGTATTTTCTAATTCGAAAAATTATTTTTAATGACACAATTGTTAGTTCATCCGCGTCTGTTTCATTTTATTTACGTTCAAGTCGATTTTGACTTGAACGGCCTTGAACTTATTTTATCGCGTATTTTCTTCGTTGACAAAATGGGTCAATAAAATTTCGTCCAATCATTCGAACTGGATACTCGACTAACGGAAATAGTGACTTTTTACAACATACACTTTTAAGATAATTCTTTCTAATACATTGAAATTAATGTGCTGCGTAATTATAACTAACCAACGTAGTTCTGTTGCATTTATGGGCTTATAGAAATGTAAGTGGCCGAACAAAATAATTGATATAATTTCGCTTCCTGGGACATTATGTGAGCGAAAACGTCACAATGACTAAGCGAAGAGTTCCACATGACTTTTAGTGAATAATTTGTATTTGTGACATTTATCCTTGTGATACTTATACAAAACTTTTTCACATGGATAATTACCACAAATATCAATCATTCTCTTAAAGTTATGTGAAACACTCCGCTGATGTGTTCAGAACAGAATAACAACTCATGTCAAAATTAGCTATTGTCATAAATTGTATAGGCAAAACAAAAAATCAGCGTCATCAGATGAATCATTGCTGAATGTTTTTCACCCAATAATTCGTCACTAATGAAGCAATAAATATTTACATTTTTTCTCTGAAGTGGTACAATCCATATGGTTGGAATGTTCGACAATCTTAGTTGATTGCTACATTCTTCCCGTGGAGATAGTATTTGGATACTAACTTATCGGTTTTTGTTCACTGAAATAAGTCCACAATATGTCTTTAATACGCCAAGACACTCCGTGATCCCCCTGAAGTGATAGAAGCATGGGCAGCATATTACGAAATTCTTTACTCACCTCTTCAAAGTGAAACCTTTGACAAATCCCACTTTGAAAACGTTAATGCTATAGTATCCCGGGACCACAATGATTTATCAGGTAATCTTGATTCACTTTTATGCTACGATGTTAAGTCTGATGAACTTGAAAATGTACTCTGATCAGTAAGCAAAGGGAAAGCCCCAGGTCATGACTCCATATCATATGAGCACATTTTATATGGAGGTGAGTATATCTTACATACTATCGCCCACATGTTCACCAAAATGTTGGAATTCAATCACATACCATCACAGGCGAAAATCGGAGTCATGGTGCCACTGTACAAAGGGGGCAGCAAACCAAAGACGAAATTTGATAACTACAGAGCTATAACTTTGCTTCCTATCCTCTATAAGATTCTCGAAAAAATCATATTTCATCGTCTGGAATCTCATGCCCCACATCTTATCCAAGTTAACTCCTTACAGCATGGATTTCAGAAAGGGGTAAGCAGCATGCACTCTTCCTACATAATCAGTGAATGTATATCATATACCAAAGAGCTACACAGCCCCCTTTATGCTTGCTTTCTCGACGCGCGTAAAGCGTTAGATACAGTGTGGATAAACGGATTGTTGTTCAAATTACTCCAGAGAGGTTTCTGCGGTAAAATATGGCACATTATCAAAACTCTCCTTTGTGGTCTACAATGCGCTGTCCGCTTTAATAATTTAACTTCCAAACTGATCCCCATAAACCAAGGAACAAGACAAGGAAGCATATTAGCCCCTCTTTTATACATGATGCTGTTCATTGATGACCTATTGGCTGACCTATTTTCAAATCCTCATGGCTTGCGATTGAATTCCATAAACTGTGTAGCACCAACACAAGCTGACGACATGACGCTTTTGTCTCTGACAGCAACCGGTGTACAACAGTTGTGCAACGTATGTGGAGAGTATAGCCGGAAATGGCGATTTTGTTATAACCAGGACAAATGTAAGGTGGTCGTGTTCAATGAAACAAATTCTAATGCTAGAAATCGCACGATAAATACGTGGATCCTCAACGACAAACCGATATCCGAATCTGACAAAATTACACACCTCGGCACACCTTTACATCGTGAGTCACATGCTAGCAAGCTCTCCAGTCACATATGTGAGAAAATTAGATCAGTCTATCTCATGTTAAGTAACGCCGGTATGTATGCTGGTGGGATTACCCCACTCAGCTGCCTTACAATATATTCTTCGGTTGTTTTACCCAAAAGTCTTTATGGGACAGAACTAATGTGTGGGCTCAGTGAGACCAATTTGACATCTCTGGAGCGAGCACATAGGTTCTGCCTCAAACGCATCCAAGGATTGCCCACAAGATCCCGAACTGATGTCGTCCAATCTCTCCTTGGAACAGGTTCCTTGTCATCGATTGTTGATAAACGAAAACTATGTTTTTTGGGGAACATCTGTAGAATGACGCAAGGAAAATCGTCGCAAGAAATCTTCTCCTCACGATTGGCCGACCACCTTTCGCAAACGTCAACTGATGAATCTTCTTTTATCAACGATGTTATATCCATACTAAAACGGTATAATTTATATTCATATCTTCACAACTACGCCACACAGGGAAATTTCCCATCCAAAGGTGAATGGAAAACAATCACCACACAACATATTAACGATATACAAAATCGTGAATGTGAAGAGCGCATGAGAAGCTCTGAATCACTAACAACGTTCGCACAAAATCATAATATAATGTCAAAATCTATTCTTTGGAGATCTTGTAGATCACATCCACAGGAAAAACATAAATTCTTGCTTGCTACGAAGCTTCTGGCCCTGCATACACGTACCTCCCCAGAATGCGGACATTGCAAACTGTGTGACAAAGTTTATGTTGATATTGTTGAGCATGCCTTACTGGATTGTTCTTCGATTTCAGAGTCTAGAATCCAAATGTGGTTTTCGTTAATTGACATTTTTGGCATACCATGTTTTTTATTCATTGATGCTCTCACACAAAAGGACCAAGTGATGGTATTTCTTTCTATCCTGTCTGACGATATCAGGAGACAAATACTAAACCTGAACGAGTTTTCGCTCTTCGTGGTGAGGAATTCCTACGGGATGTGGTCCCAGTATACAAAGGAGATCAATCTCGTCGTAGATAGCAATCTGCTTGTCAATCCTTAACATGTGCCCCTTTATTATTCATATAGTTGTAACGCTAATTTGCTTGGCACATTCTGTAAATAACAACCTTCAAGCATATAATTTTATATTTGTTGACAATCAATTTGCGAAACACTCTACAACCACAATTTTTGCATCACCTGTTCAACTTCTTAGTGATACATTAGCTGATGTGCAAATAAAGTGGCCCCACACCATGGGGGACCTTCGTTTGTCACATCGGGTAAGTACCTCGCTCCAAAGTTGGATCATTGATTTCGTCTCCAGATAGACTCAGACATATTCGTGTCAATACCAACTGAAATTAAACACACGCCAGGAAAACTTGTGATTAAATGAAAGTTTGCATCTGAGTGTGAATACTCGTATGTACTCTCTGCAAACTACTGTAGATGTATACCTGGACACATGGTGTGTAGCGCCAATATATATACAGTACTGTATACATATGTACACACATGTTGTATATGTTTTTCTATATGTACACACGATTGTCAATGAGGCTACACATTTACTGTGTATGGCGCTCGCGCCGCGTGAATTTTAACGCACGCGCAAAGATCTAAAACTCCATCTGCACGCTGCCTTGTGGAAGCCATATTGGTTTGTTGGTGTCGATCAGAGTTTAGACTCCAAGACCACTGAATTTGAGCCGTCATCAATATCTGTTAGTAAAGGTGAGAATATTTATGCAAACCTACGAAGAACGTAATTAGATACTCCGTAGGCCTACATCATATATATAACATGTTGATTGAAGGTAAATTCGATGATATTGACAGTTTTGATAGTTGGTATTTAAGATCGTTAACACTCATCTGTCATCATGAACTGGCAATGTCATTTTATAATCAATGAAAGTTGGAACTATTCAGATATTATTAGCCTAACATTGAAGCTGCGCCGGCACACGGTATCAACAAACACGTCCGGAAATTACCATATTTCTCTGCCACCGAAATTTGTCGCCTTGACCTTTGTCTTTCCAAAAATAATTCGTCACGTTTTCGTGTTCGCATCTATTTATTTAACTCTTCATTACGTACTTTTCCTTAAATTACATTGGAGTCAGTGTATACTCGGTTCTCAACAATGATATCCTACTAGTTACTCCATATATAAACATGTACAAAACTTCAAAGATCTCGAGTGAAGTACAATATTCTAAAAATAAAAATACTCATCTATGCCTATGGTTATACTGACATCTATGGTTATACTGACATTGGGCGATTGGCCCAACAACAGTACTGTCAACAGCTGTACAAGCCACAATTGATCTGATTGATGCCAATAGCTACAGTACATGTAATGATGTAAACATTTGGACAAAGTTAACAATTCCAATATCAAACCATTTCAAGTTACAGTTTCACCAATTAAGGAAAGTACTGTCAGGCTACACGTCACAAGTTAAAAGCACAAGTGAAAATACAAGTACCAGAGACGTTATTCAACTAAAGAGTGGAGATGACAACAATAGACCAAACGACTTGTCAATGTCATGCTCATTTGCCATACGAAGAATATGCTGGCGTACAACACTGACTAACTGGGCAGTACTTTAGCATAGGCTTCTGCTACCAGCTACCGTACATAAATTCAAGGATTCTTACACTTACAGGTAAATTATGAGTGATATTATTATTATTAACTGGTTAACACGTTCACTGCCGAAAACCAATGGGTAATTCCATCCCATATGCCGACATGGGATTTGATGTTTTGCCGATAGTAGATGATATTTTACGAATGTATGAGTAATGGTTCGACCAATATCGGGTCATATGATGCTGAAACATGTTATAAGACTACTACGAGATAACTCGTAGTCGGCACCTGTGATGGAATTTATTAACGTTTCATCCCTGGTGCCAGCTACATGTACAAATTATCTCGTAGGTAACTACAATTACTTTGGCAGTGTCTTAGATGACAAAGAGTGCTATTCATGTACACATATCGTATGTAAGACATGGTAAATGAATTTATATATGATAATTGGTACAGACTACGTCGAATAAGACGTCAACAACATAATATGTATTTACATGTACCTACGAGATAACTCGTAGCTGGCACCAGCGATGACCACTGGTGAGTTTCATCCCAGGTGCCGACTACGAGTTATCTCGTAGGAGCTTTATAACACGTTTTATCTTTCATTTGATCCGGATTTGATCGACAATTCCTTTATATATACACACAATGTGTCCGGGAATGGTCTAGTTGCACATGTGTCTCATGGTTCAGGGACGTACAGAAGAGGTCCTGGTGAATTGGAGTATCCTACCAAGATTGCTATCTGGACCCCACCCCGTTCACGCTGTGGGAATCGTATCTCAACTTCTCAAGCCATCGTAATTATACATATAAAATCGATCAATGGGATCATTGGGCATGTATTGGCACATACACCAACATTGCGTGCGGATTGTGTTATTATTTATGTGGTATGAACATTACTACGAGTTAACTCGTAGTAGCAGTCCCCATGGAACCGTTTACTACGAGTTAACTCGTAATGGCAGCGAACGTGTTAAGTCACCGATCACGTGATCACACGAAGACGAATTGGTATTAATAGTAATAACATTATTCTTCTTCTACATTCATGTATTACCTTCAATTTACTGACGATTACGCGGACAGTCTCGGTCTGTTAATAGGCACAAGAGAAGTTAGTGTTAATCATTCCTGTTGCAGCATCAATATTTAAACCATAACACCCTCCAAAATCATTCGTTGGTATATTATCTCCACTTTCTCTGTGGGTGATGTTTTAAGCATTGTTTGAAAGTGATATATATTTTTAACAACAAAATTTCAACGATAGATTGTTTCACTTTTTTTGTTCAGACACATCATCGGACAAAACATATCGCATGAATCGATGTTTGCTTTTGTAAGTACGGTAGTGTTGAAAAGTTTAGTCGACCATCTAACGTTGACGCCGATAGCTCCCAGTGTCGACTCTGTGTTTTGCCATTGACTAGTCGGAACATTGTATCTGCATCTGTATGTAGTTCGGTGTACATAGTATCCTTGATTTGGCTGTAGGTGCACCGTTGGACTTTGTATATACTCCCCACAATAAGAGGTAAAAGACTATAATGTAGGTACATGGCTAGACCAAGTCTTCTGGGTCCACAACCCAACCATTATCCCAAGCTGTTGTCAGTGTTGTGAACCGAGAACATTTGGTCTAGTACCGTACGTCTGGCAGGTTGATCAATGTTAAAAACTCAACGTTGTCAGTATTTTCAAAATGTAGTGCATAAGTCATGCATGAATCTTGAGTTAACTGGGTCACCAGGTGTTCCAAGTTTCATTACGGTGAAATTGACATTAGGGACTTACAGTTTCAACGGTACTTTGGATGAAGTGCCCTGGTTTATCAAAATCATATGATTAAATACTTCCGGTTTATTAGATTGGGGAAAAAGCTGATACTCTACTTGACTTTTTAGGTTCGACTAGTCGACTCCAGAATCTCAGAGTCTTTTCAACACTATTCGCAAGCGAAAGTATTTTGAATACAACCCAGTGTACAACTGTGATAATTGAAGTCTCTTTTTAGTCTGTAGTTGACAGCTTAAAAGCCTTAATATCGGCCCTACTTACATATCACATCACATGTTAAAACACTGCTAATACTCTAGGGAATTCCCTCTTAAGTAGAGATTGTATGATTTAGGTGACTTTTGTGAACCAATTTCAGTATGTGTTACATTGTCACTTACAATCATGAAATTTCCCCTGGGTACTCAATTCATATTTATCATGGAGTTTATTGATTAACATTCTGTGTTGACTTCAAGGGGGACTGTACACTAAATCCGGTCATTTATGGGACCATCTACTTTTATACTCAACTGAATGTATGCAACAAATGAATTAATTTGAGCCATGGATTAGTGCAAAATACGCACATGCTCTATGAATGATGCAAACAACATGTTAATTATCATTAAATTGACTTTATGACTGGAATACCATGTTGTTTGCATTGTTCATAGACTGCAGTGTTTCTGCTAGGCCGGTGGTTCCTGCTAAAACTGTGAAAAAAATATAAAAGGAACACAAACCAGTATAAAAAGAGTTTTGTGTGCAGATCCAGTTGTGTATATTTGATTTCAGATCACTGGTCACTAATGCC
Source organism: Siphonodentalium dalli (assembly GCA_032622095.1). Taxonomy (NCBI): domain Eukaryota; kingdom Metazoa; phylum Mollusca; class Scaphopoda; order Gadilida; family Siphonodentaliidae; genus Siphonodentalium; species Siphonodentalium dalli. Next base: position 1,167,360 of record CP136068.1, read on the forward strand.
ACAAACGACAACGTTTCATAGGAAAGTGACCGTCTGTTTTATATTGACTGTTTATATTTTGTCCGATATAAATTAAAATAGTCATTTCTTAAAGCCACATGGCGGTTGGCACTCCAAAATACGCATAATATTATTCGCTTTTGAATTTTTCTCATTATCAAAATACTGTCGATTAATATCTGAATTACCTTTCTACAAACATTATGTAACCCAAAAAGACGCACTGATTTAATAAAAAATACACCTGTGAACAAGGTGTTTGGGGCCCAAACACATAATATGGCACAGCATGGAACAGAAAGGAGCATTCCCTGGTAGTCTATTCCTGATGTGGTAGCAATAAAGAGCCTTTGTCTGACTTCGGGCGAAAATTTTTAAATGGCTGGAAAATGGCTGTGACTTTGGCAAGTGTTTTTCAGAGAATATGAACGCGGTATACCAATAGTTCATTTATTTATCGACCTATTGTATCATTCGCTCCAAATTACGTAGAAAACAAATTGGAGGTTCAAATGAGCCATGTCTGTTTAAAATAAGGGAACTGATAAATGCAAAAATATCAGGGGTCAGTGTACAATGACAAATACAAGCTTAACTTTCCGTACGTATTAAATACAAGCTTAACTTTCCGTACGTATTTCCCACCGCCTACAGGCGGTGGGAAAAACCCATGGCGTGTGCGCAGACAGGGTTGAACATGAATTTGAGATATTTTTGAGCTATCGTCTAGTATGTACTGTACAATAAATCAATCATCTGTTAAAGGCTCGGATATCCTTCGTTATAGGTTATAATTTAGATATACATGTATATGTAACAGTTACCAAATTATGAAAAATTCCTAAAAAATATACTAATAGAGTAATAGTTGAGTATAATGATAGTGTGAATGCGATATTACCCACAAGACACACTTTGTGTGAGTCGAGCATTTGTTTATATACAGCATGTAAATAGTGAGCAATAAGCAAAACACTCAACACTGTGGCGATATTTTTAGGAGAGTGAATAACGGTGACCCATTCAATAACGAAATCTTGAGATGCGATAATTTGCCAACGCCATACCGGTATGTTGTAAACACATTGGTCGCCTTGTGGACATTTCTAACCAAAGATCCTTTAGTAGGATCTCCCCGGCAGTCCTTCCCACGAGGAAAACACAGCGAGAGCATTTATTTGCTCCCGTAATTCAGAAGACGGGTGTAATATTGCACCCATACTATAATTGTGAGTTGGGTTTTTCTAAAACAAAAAGTCATTGTGGAATAGACCTATGTCTAGTTACACTTTAATATGCCATCGTTGAACTGCGATGGTAAAGGATCTAAATAAATCTTCAAATAGTTCACTATTGAACCAACAATTACAGTCTCCATTAGTATTTTGAGATGAGGGACGGGTGCGAATTTTAGCACCCGTGATTTGAATATTACGAGTGCGCACGGGTGGGAGTGCGATCACTCCCGTCTCATGGGAAGGACTACCCCGGTGTTGAGTGTTTTGCTTATCGCATACTCTTTATGTACTGTTTGTTTACATAACATGTCATTTGTTTACATAACACAGAGGAGAGTACCAACATGACAATAACATGCAATACCCATCGCCAACGTTTAACGTATCTTTAATCCATCCATATATTTCTCAGAAAATTATGAATCTAAATGGGAATGTAGAATCATGTGCCATGATTATTGTCCCCCGAAAAATTAATTTTCGGGGGACTATAGAAACGGGGTCCGTCCGTTCGTCCGTCCGTCACACTTTTGAGTACCTTCATGGTGTAATCATCTCCTCCTACAGATTTCATCCCAGAGATTTGAAACTTCAGAATATTGTTGTCCATATATTGAAGATGTGCAACATGTATATAGATGACGGAAAAAATATTTTTTGACAGAGTTATTAACCCTTTTCGACTTAGAAAATTTCAACATTTTTTATAATTTTCAGTATGAGGGTACCTTCATGGTGTAATCAACTCCTCCCACAGTTTTCATCCTAGAGATTTGAAACTTCAGAATATTGTTGCCCATATATTGAAGATGTGCAACATGTATATAGATGACGGAAAAATTATCTTTTGACAGAGTTATTAACCCTTTTCGACTTAGAAAATGTCAACATTTTTTTTAATTTTCAGTATGAGGGTACCTTCATGGTGTAATCAACTCCTCCCACAGTTTTCATCCTAGAGATTTGAAACTTCAGAATATTGTTGCCCATATATTGAAGATGTGCAACATATATATAGATGACGGAAAAATTATTTTTTGACAGAGTTATTAACCCTTTTCGACTTAGAATATTTCAACATTTTTTATAATTTTCTGTATGAGGGTACCTTCATGGTGTAATCAACTCCTCCTACAGTTTTGATTGTAGATATTTGTAACTTCAGAGTATTGTTATCCACATATTGGAGATGTGCAACATGTATATAGAGGACGGAATTTTTTTTTTTTTTTACGGAGTTATTAACCCTTTTCGACTTAGAAAAATTTCAACATTTAAAAAAAATTCTTTAACAAAGCGGCATCGACTTGCCACTTTTTCGGGGGACACTGTGGTCAGCTGACCTTTTATTAACTTTGATAAAATAGTTCTGCTGACAATTCCATAAATAGTAATTACATGTTCAGGATTAGATTGATATGATATTTACCATGACATATATATCAGTGACCAGGGTTACTTTTGTTCATAGATGATACATGCAGCGAAATTTCTTAATATTTATGGTAATAGCATGTAACCAGGTGTAATGTATAATGACAGTGATCAGGTGTGATTTTCAAATTACTGCGGTAATTTTAGCCCAATATAACTGCCCAGCACTGTTCTTTGGTGCAAGGAAATATGTTTTGTTTTGGAGATGGAATTTCAAAATTTATATAGAGGGGCCAAAACCATTTCTAGGTTCTTACATTTTAACCCCAGCGGAAACCCTGAACTGGCCATATGGCTGCATAACTACAGGCCTGAGTCCTGCATCCAAACAACCCTTGTAAAGTGGAATCACTATTTCTGCACCGAATAACCGTCGTTTGTTAACTCTGGATGAAGCATTGTAAGGAGTGTTCTCACAACTTACTTGCTCCTAAAGCTCATATTACAGAGAATACTCTTTATATTTTATCTTATTTTTCCCATTTTATGCAGAACATAACCCGACATTCGAGTTGAGTCGCTATGGATGCTTGCGACAAAACGGGCAAAGATAAGATCATCATAAGTTATTGTTGTTTTTTAAAGAGACTGTTCAGCGGACATTCTACTAGTACTTATGTTCCAATTCACAATTTTAACCGGCAGTGTCTGGTTAAAAGTGGGGTTATTTTGAGTGGCGCAATTGAAAGTCGCCTGAGATTTTGTTTTAAAAAACCAATAAAATGAAAATGGTCAGGGGTGGGGATTCAGAAGAGGGGCTGACAGGTTACCAGAAACAACTCACCAGAGGTTATTATTTTGGCATGCATTCATATTTGAACATTTGTAACATATGATCATCACATAAAAACATGTAGATGTTTGACATTGTTTATTGCATATGATGACAGGAATGTGGTACTGGAGGGGTGGGTGGGTTTTTATGGGGGATCCCCAAGAGAGGGGGGGGGGGTTGCTCCAACTTGAAAACAAATTTGAGAGAGTTTGTTGAATTCATGCCGGATACAATATAACAGTAATTTGATATTTTAAGAGGTGGGGTGGGGAGGTATGGCCTTATACATTTCAAGTTCAAGATAGATGCCTCCCAAATGGAGTCCCTCTATCCACGTCGCTGACGAATGTTGACGAAGTACATATGTGATTTTACAGCCCTGGAAATTATTGATGTGGCCAATTTCACGGACATATTTTAGGTGTATACTATTTTACTAATGAAAACAATATTCTAATAAGTGTTTATTAATTTTTTGTCGACAGACCATTGTTGATCACAGGAATAGAAGGAAGATTGATGCTGATAAGCTCAGCTTTGCCTAAGAATGAGTGATCTGATCATCTGAAGTTGCTGCAAGACAACTTTGCCAATAAATCTGGAATTTGTTAGCAGACAAAACATTTCCAATGGCATTCTGTGTCTGTGAGTATAATATAATGACGTTACTTTGCATTTCAACAAATCTTTTAACTTTGAGGGGCATCGGGGCTACATGATCTGAATCACATGTATTGCAACCTACATGTACAGTCTATATATCACCATGCTAAACATTCGATACATCCCTGCTACAATACATATAATGATTTTATAGCATACCATTCCAGGCCAATATAGTGATTAGTCACACTGAAACAATTGAATTTATCCTTTACATAAGCTTCAGTTGGACACTATTTTCTGGTGTTGAATGCTAGGTTTACCAATCATAGCCACTACGGAACTGTAAATATTGTCGACAAAATATATAAAACTGTGGGAATAAAGACACTGCGATACATCTGTTAAAAGCATGATATTATAAAATAAGTCACCCCTATATAAAAAGGTCATTATATCCATATCGTATATGTAACACTGTTAGGATTTGCATTTGGTCAATTAAGTAGGGTCCTGCGAATATTCAAATATGATGAAATCAAATACCGAATCGAATACTGCACAGTTCTGGGACTGGTAGCGATTAGTGAGAAAAATGCCATGTTTTGAGTCGGGAAAATAATCTATCGGTATATACAACCATTCCCCATATAGAAATCAGAAGTTCATAAATTGTGTAGTCTGTTGAATAAATTGTAATTTTTTCATTAGCTCTCCAATGTTCTATGTCGAGAAATTAGATAAAATAATATATCAGTGGACGGTAAGTATACACTCAAATGAGAATATTCATCATGTCTAAGCATATATATGCGCATTCGCAGAACCATTGTTAGACGCCAGAATTTACTTTATAACCTGATTTCAGGTCTGACGTCAATGTTTCTTGAAATAGATGAGGATATATGACATGTCTGATTCAGTATGTGATTTTATTACTGTCATTAGTTTTTGTTAACAAATGACGTCACTATATATCAGCTGTCTATTCCATGGGCAAATGGACAGCATATGCTTAGTACACAAAGTTCCATGTGTACATTATGTGTTGGAATGCTCAGATGTGACTTCTTTGTACTTTAATAGCAATTTATGGGGCTCATAATAATACTGAATGTTGAGATTCGCGAGTTATTTCATTGATCTCGGTAATGCGATCCGTTATTATCTAAGATGGAGGTTGGTCAGGATGATGAAATCAATCATCCAGATGAACTACTCTCATAATGAGGGAGTGTTTACCTCTCTACTAGTATGCCAATGTCATGGATGTGTGCTTCTCATGGAAAACTTATTTTTGCGCTGCGAAGATAAACAGATATTAGATAGATATATTCTCCGCTGAAAGTTGAATCAAAGATGAATCATATACTGTTCAATCGAATAAAACTTTTTCAATACTGATTATTCGCAGGACCCTAAAATTAAGTTACCTCTAGTGGTGTTGACGGCAATGACATGGGAGAGGCATAGTAGGTATGCCTCAGAATGACATGCTTCAGTGATAAGTTAATACTGGTTAGTAACTAATTTTATTCTGGATCAAAGTGAGACAAGTGTTTCTTATACTCAATTTAGCTTATATGAACAAACTAGTGGAGACATAGACAGAACACAACGCATATCGAGAATCTTTCATCGAATGAGTTGCGGATGGCGCATGGATATATTTCGTGAGAACGAAGCTCAAGCGAAATGTAACTATGTGCCGTCCACATCAAGTTCGATAAAAAGATTCGAGATTATGATGCAAGTTGTGTTCTGTATTTATTCTACACCATTGTGTCAATCCATGACTTCATTTATACCATAGCTATCTTTATTGTGATTTAAGTCTGATGGATAACCGGTAATGATCGGGACATCACCCAAAGCAGATTGTTGACATACTAAATGTATGTCATCTTTCTTGGTGACAAAGTCAACAAAAATAGTTCCGGCTTGTATTCAACTAGAGGCATACAATCATATGTATTCAATGGCTGGGATTGGGTTCAATACATGTGCCTCGTGTCAATAGGAGTGGAATAAAGCTCTTTAATTTATTTCATTTTACTTCTATTTACACAACAGCAATATTTTGGTCTATTTTGTAAATTAAGTTACTTGTTTGTGGTAATTTCAGCTTGTCCACTATAGTGCAATCCTGATTGAGACTCGCAACATATTTGACATCATGCATGATAGCCCAACCAGTATCACATAATTAATATAACTTCTTGTCATGTTTAATAGACAACTAACTTGCATAGGAAGTGGAAAGATATTATTATCTGATTGAATATTGGTGTGTATTAAATACAAAACCAAACCACACCTGCACATGGAGTAGGCAAACAATTGTGCACTTATTTGTTAAAGTGTTATGCCGCAAGATGCAACTTGACACTGGCCCCTCATGTAGTGTTTCACTGAACTGGTGCCACAACAAATTTGTGCAATAGCCTTCACCACATTGACAGTCTCCGTATATTTACATGTTTTTTATTCTTGGAAGTGATTATTTATCTTACTTCAATATACTTTGTATAATATATATAAGCTTTTCATGTATAATTTAGCTTGCAAACTTTAAAGATGGATTATTTTTTCCTATAACAAGTTGTATATAGTTTCCTGGGTATAAAATAATAAGTATGAATCGAAAATGCCTGTCCGGAAATGCTTATATTATTTAAAGGTACTCAATCCGATTCAATGGTCCCCATATATTCAGATTCCAACAACAACAACATTTTTTTAAATGCCGCTTCAGTTATCAGAATCAATTAATTGCCCAAAAATAATGCTAACCGCTCTCAACTATAACGGTAGTATAAAATTCCTCGAAACGTGTTATCTACATGTTCAAAGAAATTTTCCCTTATTATCAACACAATGCCACTTGATTTTAGAGTTATCCATCTTCATCCGCAATTTTGTTCCGAGACTGTCGGCTCGTCGACTTTTTACCAGGCCACTAATAAGTCTCCATGGTGAAAAATAATAGATTTAAAAAAATTGATATGTAATAACTCTGAGCTTTGATGGGTGGTTCCTCGACTCAAATGAAATATTTTGTACCCCCCCCAAATCCAAATAAATAGTAATTGAGGGATGTTTAATCAGATTATGCATCTTTGATATTAATTATATTTAAAATATTCTGATACATATAGTCATATATACAATAACTTTGCGACATTTTACAGCTCGTGTTTGGTCTGAGCATTGCATGTGCGATAACTCTTTCTAAAAATAGTAACAAATTTATGTCCCACTTGATAGTTGCATTATATAAGAAAATATTGATATAAAATCAATATTAATTGATAGTAGCTTTCCCGGATACAGTATGTCATATCATATTTGGGAAATATGGTTAACATTGGCATAAGTGACCTAGATAGCAGGAACCTGATTTGTAGATTTTCATCAGCTGGTGGTGGGGGGAGTGTCTGCAAATGAGTGGTTAACTGTTAAGATCCATGCTATAATAAATTTTCTTCAGTTCAAACCATGACATGCATTAAGAATAATTTAAAATTCTGACTTCATATATTTATTTTTTCAGGAAGACAGGAAGACTAAAGTATCAGATATAAAATGTGCCATATCAGGAAGTAGAGGACTACAATACAGTAATGATCTGTTACTACGTGTAGCCGTAGCTCTAAAATGCCATGAGTTAAATTTTCCATTCAAGGTGGATGACAAACAGTATTTATGGACCAGTTCTCAAATATGTGACAATTTTCAGCTGTGTAATATCATACCCATGCTTTCTAAATTACCATTTAATATGTTATTGTGAATGAGGATGGATGACAAGTCACATTAATGTAATTCGTGATTTGACAATCTTCAACTACGGAATTTCTTTTCTCTGTTCATGTAAATCATGGTAGATGAACCCTTGATATACACGATTGGAGCAGTGGTCGTACTATTACATGTATTCCTTTAATTTATTGACTGACTGAAACAGCCGAGGCCTTTGCAAGAACTTCTGAAGTGGACCATCTAATTTAACATTTCTCCAGTGAATATGTTTGCTTGTGACTCAACTGTTACTAGAGTGTCAACCAATAGTTTGAAGGCTCCTCCAGCACATGAAATATGAATTCTCAGCTTCATTGTTGGATATATAGTTATATATCCAGACATGGTCATGATATATGTATGATCTTATATTTTGATATAAAATTGAAGTTCATGCAAAATTATTATACTCTTAGACTTTGATAATTAACTTTTCTCTATCAAAGTATTGGTAGTAACATGGTATTGGAAAACGTCAGTTATACTATGGGTTTACTTATCTACTGGTAGGATAAGTCAGAGGGTGTCCATTAATCCATTAATTGTTTTCACAATTTGAGGGAATCAGTGTTCACAGCGCTGATTCATGGCTAGAACAATTAAATAACTTCAAAGAGACCAAATATGATGTGGGTGTTTGATGCTGTGGCACCTTATCACTGTCCTGTGGATTCTGCTTCTGATTTGTATGTAGGCATTGATACTGAATATCAATTTTCATGATTTACCATTAATTCCTATTTACAATAATTGGATAAAAAAGTTAGTTTGTCCTGAAATTAATGGAGAAGTGATTCCTGTTCAATGACTGGTGGTACCCTAACTACATGTAATGCATCAGAACAGCTGGTACCACTTTTGCCTGTAACTTCTGTCCGTAAATTTTAACAGTACTTATCTGACAGTGCTGTCTCGTCAAAAGTTCAAAACAGATAAAAACAATAATTTTATGCTCAGTTTTCAAAATATCCTCATGTCATTGATACGGGAGAGGTGGCTTGGAGTCATTCTAAAGATCCTCGTGCCATGTCAATTGAAGAGGTGACTCAAGTATGAGAGCAATTATTAATATGCATGTAATATTAAAACAGTGCCTGTAACTCTATTCATATTAGCATTGTTTGTATTGTCATTGCATGCCATTTTATTGTACCAGTATAGGTGAATTACAATGCCAACTAAGCATACTCGATGTATATCTGATAGCACATTCTTTGTGATTTTGTTCTGGGTAACATTTTTCTGACAGTGCTGTGTTTTCTCAACAAAATTTATCAATATGATACTTTCATGCTCAGTTTTTGAAAGATCTTCATGTCATTGACACGGGAGAGGTGGCTTGGAGTCAATCCAAAGATCCTCGTGCCCTGTCAATTGAAGAAGTGGCTTCAAAAACTGATAATTAAAGTATCATATTGATAAATTTTGTTGAGAAAACACAGCATTGTCAGAAAAATGTTACCCAGAATAAAATCCCGAGGAATGTGCTATTAGATATACAACCAGTAGGCTTAATTGATCGAACATCACCCATAGTTGGCATTGTCATTTGCCTGTAAAATAAATTGGCAATTAAACAATTATATTGAACCGGAAAAACTTAGATAAATAGTGAGTTAAAACTTTTCTTGCCCATTTCAATGTCATTGCAAATTTATTGTACCAGTACATGTAAATCTCAATGTAATATGAGGTCCATTCAGTATATATAACATATGATAGCATGTTTTTCATGATTTATTTTGGCTAATAATTACCGCTTTCAATATCAAACATTGTTACTGTGATGGCCTAAATTCAGTGGCCTCAACCATGCGATTCTGATTCGACATTACAGTTGCTACATCACCCAAAAATGTCCAATATTTGCAAAAAGAATGCATGTAAAAGAAGTGGCTTCGATGCTGGCTCCAAGCAATTATTAATTTGAAAAATAGTGAGTTAAACTTTTTTTTAAATTAACGTTTCTCTGTCAAAGTACTGGTAGTAACATGGTATTGGAAAACGATGTCAGTTATAATATGTGTTTACTTATCTACTGAAAATAGGATAAGTCAGTGGGTGTCCATTAATCCATTAATTGTTTTCGCAATTTGAGGGAATCTGTGTTCACAGTTCTGATACATGGCCAGAACAATTAAATAACTTCAAAGAGACCAAATATAATCTGGGTGTTTGATGCTGTGGCACCTTATCAGTGTCCTGTGGATTCTGCTTCTGATTTGTATGTAGGCATTGATACTGAATCTCAATTTTCATGATTTACCATTAATTCTTATTTACAATAATTGGATAAAAAATTGGGTTGTCCTGAAATTAATGGAGAAGTGATTCCTGTTCAATGACGGGTGGTACCCTAACTAATACAGCAGAAACGGTTGGTCCCACTTTTGCCTGTAACTTTTGTCGTAAATTTTAATGGTACTTCTCTAACAGTTCTGTCTTGTCAAAAGTACAAACAGATACAAAATTTATGCTCAGTTTTCGAACAATCCTCATGTCATCGATATGGGAGAGGTGGCTTGGATTCATTCCAAAGATCCTTGTGCCCTGTCAATTGAAGAGGTGACTTTGATGCTGATTCCAGAATGAGAGCAATTTTTAAAAAGCATGTAAAAATTAAAACAGTGCCTGTAACTCGATTCATAATAGCATTGTTTGTATTGTCATTGCCATTTGATTGTACTGGTATATTTGAATTACAATGCCAACTATCTGAAGTTATGTCCACTCCACAAATATGATGTATATGATAACACATTCTCTGCGGGTTAATACTTTTTGGACTGTACTGTGTCCTCTTGTCAAAACTGATCAAAATTATATTTTCGTGCTCACTCAGTTTTTGAAAAATCCTCTTGTCATTGACATGGGAGAGGTGACTTGGAGTCATTCCAAAGATCCTCGTGCCCTGTCAATTGAAGAGGTGACTTCGATGCTGGCTGTAGGGTACAAGCAATTAACTTATAAACTTTAGTGCCTCTAACTTTTCCTATTCAATATATTTGCTTAGTTGCCTATTTATTTTACAGGCAAATGACAATGCTAAATATCGCTGATGTATATCTCATAGCACATTCTTTGTGATTTTGTTCTGGGTAACATTTTCTGACAGTGCTGTTTTCTCAAAAAAATCTATCGTTATGGTACTTTCATGCTCAGTTGTCGAAAGAGCATGGGAGAGGTGGCTTGGAGTCATTCCAAAGATCCTCGTGCCCTGTTAATTGAAGAAGTGGCTTCGGTGCTGGCTCCAGAATGCAAGCAATTATTAATTTAAAAAACAGACTTAAACTTTTCTTGCTCATTTCATTGCACATTTATTATACCAGTACATGTCAATGCCAATGCTGAAGTTAGGTCCATTCATCATATATACCATATGATAGTATGTTTTACATGATTTTGTTTTTGGCAAATAATTATCGCTTTTAAGAACAAACATTCTTGTGCGATGGCTTAAATTCAGTGGCCTCAAACATACGATTCCGATTTGACGTTACAGTTGCTACATATCACCCCCAAAATGTCCAAATATTTGTGTAGAGAATGCATGTTAATTTATTACACATAAAGTGTATAGATTGGTTGGTACACAGTGTGTGTACCAAATATACACAACACTGTGTACTAAATACTACAAAATGTGTAAGTTGTTATACAGATGTTGTGTAGTGGCTACACAGATATGTGTAGAACTGTACACACATATGTATAAATAAGGTACACACTAACTGTGTCAACTGCTACACACAGTGTGTAGTTTATTTACACAATAACTGTGTACCATATGCTACAAAATTGTATGGATTGTTACACAAATATGTTCAAATAAAGTACACATAAACTGTGTATAAATATTACACAAAACATGTGCTACTGCTACACACTGTGTGTAGATTATTTACACATTATACTGTGTACCAAATGCTACAAAAAGGTGCAGATTGCTACACAAATATGTTTAAATAAAGTACACAATTTCTGTGTAGTTAATGGGTACACACTTCCTACACACTTCCCACACACAACTGTGTAACTATTTAGTACACACGAGTGTGTACTAGGGTATGCATATATGTGTAGATATGTACACATACTAGTGTGTATAAAAAAAGGTCAACAGTTTCTACACATAATTGTTGGAGAGCAGATGTTACACATTAATGTACAACAACTGTGTAGCATTCCTACACAGTCGTTTTTTGAGAGTACGTCCTTATACATGCAGTGAATTATTATATGATCGTATGCGTGCATGTTTGCTTGTGTGTGCTTGCCCTGTCCACATTTATATGTTTATATATGTATATGTGTGTGTATGTATGTTGTATGTGTATATATATATATATATATATATATATATATATATATATATGTATATATATGTGTATGTATATATATGTGTATATATGTATGTATATATATGTGTGTGTGGGGTGCGCGCGTGTGTGTCTATGACTGCGTACATGTCTGTACATCCGTCCGCTCGTCAGTGTATGTATGCATATCTGTTCGCCTGCATGTGTCCGCATATCTGCCAATCGACATATCTGTCTGCGTATATGCACATTGTATGTCTGTCTGTCGCTCTGACTTTGATTTCTGTCTGAATATGTATTCATTTGTATATGTCTTCTTCACCTGTTCATCCCACTTGTGTAAATATTTGTATTATGATGTTTAATGTTTGATAAGCTCTTCGTGTAACGGAGGAAAATAAAGGATATATATATATATATTCGCACAGTGAGTTGACTGACCAATTAACCCATTGAGTTTCACCAAGGTTGATCTCTACTCATTACGTTTAGCCACATTGTATTCTCTACGATATAGAAAATTGCACGACCGATCGTCCAGAATTGTCTTGTGCGTTAGCATTAAAAATATAACATTGCGTGTTGAGTATAACGATCAACAGCGACAAGACATTCGGTTTGATAAATCATTGAGATGTCGATCGCGACGCTGATAGAGCTTGAAAAAGACTCATTGTGTGAATGTGCGGCGGGCGACATGTCTCGCTATGGCACAGGAATATGACGACCAATTGTCACCAAAATTGCACCATAATTAAATGTCACACCTACTATGCCATCGCTACTGTGATACGTGTGTCCGCAGCCATTGTCACCAGACCCATTAGCCCTTAATTCACCCCAAATAGTACACGACGTACATGATGTATGATAGAAAGTGCGAGTGGAAAGAACCAGGTTTGGCTCCTTAATGATGTTCGCAGAAGTGAGACAATGCGTTTTCTTCATACCATAGCAGGAAAAGAACCGGTATTAAGGAAGCGCCCCATTCGAGAATTAAAAAAAAATCTCAATTTCAAACAATCAATTTGGAGGAAACAATCTTATCCTTTATAACCAATGTATGCTGTAGTATTATAACAACACGTGTTTACCTTCACAATATGATAGATGTGTTCGAATTATGAAAAAAGTGGTTTAAAAAATCGAAACAACCATTTTTGCATGTAGGTCGAAAGTCAGTTTGATAGGAAATATAAAAAAAACACAGTTTAGTTTTTTGGCAGCCATTTGCAGGACTTTTTTTTTATCGGGTAAAGGACCAAAACAACATAAAACAACATAAATATTATTCAACCACGTTTTCAATAATCTGGCAAACATATATAGATACTCAATACTTATTCATATTTTCATTTCAGACATTATGTAATTTCATGCATCTTTAAGAGTTGTTGTTATAGTACTATAGCATAGAATGTAACTTGGGTTATCTGACAGCTAATAAAATTATGCCTACAGATGCCTACAGAGAACATTCGTTGCTTTTAATTTTGGCAAGTTGTTTTTTCTATATATCTACAAGAGTAGGATATGTCTATATGTCTGTCTGTCTGGCTGTTAGTGACCGCTGGACCGATTTCAACCGTTGGTGGGGTGATTCGAGGTACTACAGCGGATGTTATATTGGCGTTAGTTTTTATGAATTTTGATTTAAAATCAACAATATATGTAATTAACTGTCAACAAAAATAAATATACATTTAGCAAGGAGTTCAATATAAAAAGATAAAAATTTAATTAAAAATACAAATTTATATGTACATTTTTTATTATTTTAAATCAAAATGTTTAAAATGATCAAAATGTGCCCGAAGCGCACAAAGGGGCCTCGGCAATGTCTAAGATCTAAATGTGCGCAAAGCATGCACATTTGTACAGGAGCCGTAGGCCCCCCCTGACGCTGAATAAAGGCTCCCTAATGAAGTCTGTTTCAGCTAGTGATATACAAAGCGCGTACATCAATATCTCATATATGTATCGATCTATCATATAAATGTAAAGTCACGAAAGGTCGGACAACAGAGAGGCTTCACAAAATCGCGATTTAAATTAGCAGTTACAAACATATATGGCGACCAGGGCCCGATACTTCACCAGACATCACCGTTCAATCATACACAAGGAAGACATACTGCCACTTTCCATAAAACACGCTACACGCTAAAATTACACACCGGCGTTAGACGTTCAAGAAGTATAAATGTTAATCGCGGTAATAGAATGCCTGACACACGTTTATACAAGTTTTATGTTTCTCTAGCGGAAGATGGGGTGCCAAGGAAAGGCAACATGCTTATTGAGATATCTCATGTACATAGTGTATATGTGACCCGCGATATCAAATCCAGTCGTAAGTCGGGATTTTTTTACCCTGAGCCAATGCATTCTCTTATATATGCGAGTCGACCATAGGTCGCCTCGCATATATAAGAGAATACATTGGCCTAACATTTTTTTATCATTTTTGTTAAATAAATGTTTCTTTAAATTTTTACGACATAAAATAAAAAACATCCATTACCTTGCAGGGAGCCCCACACATATATAGAACCATATAGAAGAGTGTCGTCTGCTCATGTTTGTCTGGGGCTCTGTATGGGTGAAATTATAAAATTGTTAAAGAATACAAGAAAAATTAAAATTGTAAAAAATTGTTAGGCCAATGCATTCTCTTATATATGCGAGGCGACCTATGGTCGACTCGCATATATAAGAGAATGCATTGGCACAGGGTAAAAAAAATCCCAACTTACGACTGAATTTGATATGGCGGGTCACATATGTTTTGTGTATATTCCACCTTAAATGGTGGCTTTACGCATTAAACATTTCAACATGTTTGTGTTATAATACTGCTAACTGTGATTTTGTGAACCTACCTCTTACACGACTCGAGTAGTTTGCACACGAACAAAACTTGAGTTTAATTATATCCCTTGTCAGTTGTTCTGCAACAGTCGCTATAACCTGTCTCAAATGTAGTGCGGTTGTATATATCATTTTAAGAATAAAAAGTGGCCGAGACAAATTTTATGCAAATTAATTCAGTCCAAAGGATCAGTTACTAAAACTTAATGACTTGTGGTAAAGACATGAGCACTCAAATCAGTCTATCAGTCTGCGGATGCAAACTCTTGATTCTTAAAGATCTTATGATGAATGTTCCCACTGTATATCATGTCACGAATCTCTACTCTGGCTACGCCCGTAAAGATAATTCTCAACAAGTTCAAAACCTGGTCACTTTTTGATGTTATGACAGGGAAGTTTAAAACATTGAACAAAGAGTTAATGTAATATAATATATTTCTTGATTAATACCTGTTCACAGTATGTGAAGGTCCCATCTGGAGATTGCATGATTTGTGTAACGTTTATGAACCGATTTTGATTTGCATCGCATTATCGCATACCATCATGGAATTTCTCGCGGGTAATTAGTTAAATGTTTATTGCTATGTCGACTCACAAACAACGTACAATTTCGAGCTTGGACCACGTCCGATTGTGAAATAGATTATAAAGTAACTGATCAATATATATATATACTCCCTGCGATGTTATTCACTGGTATGAAGTCACCCGTCAGAACATGTCATAATATAAAACAGTTCCCATGGTTTGAACGTGTGGAATATGATCTCTACGGCGTAGTCAGAGTAGAGATTCGTGGCATGATCTAGTTAGATCTAATAGATAACTCAATAATATTGACGATACACCCTGTAATAATAATTTTATAATAAATAAAAATTGATATGTATATTTTTTATTATTTTAAATCAAGATATTAAAATTATCAAAAAGTGCACGAAGCGCACAAAGGGGCCTCGGCAATGTCTGAGATCTAAATGTGCGCGAAGCATGCCCATTTGTGCAGGAACCGTACGCCCCTCCGACGCTGAATAAAGGCTCCCGAATGAAGTCTGTTGCAGCTAGTGATATATAAAGCGCGTACATCAATATTTCATATATGTATCGATCTATCATATAACTGTAAAGCCACGACCTGGTCGGACAACTGAGACGCTTCACAAAATCACGATTTAAATTAGCAGTTACAAACATATATGGCGACCAGGGCCCGATACTTCACCAGACATCACCGTTCAATCATACACAAGGAAGACATACTGCCACTTTCCATACAATTAAATGAGGTTTGTCTCTATAATTACTCACCGGCGTTAGATGTTCCTGCAAGTATATGTGTTAATCGCGGTATTAGAATGCCTGACACACGTTTATACACGTTTTGTGTTTCTCTAGAGCGGAAGATGGGGTGCCAAGGAAAGGCAACATGCTTATTGAAATATCTCATGTACATAGTGTATATGTTTCGTGTATGTTCAACCTTAAATGGTGGCTTTATGCATTAAACATTTCAACATATTTGTGTTATAATACTGCTGACTGTGATTTTGCTAAACCTACCACTTACATGACTCGAGTAGTTGGCACACGAACAACACTCGAGTTTAATTGTATTCCTTGGCAGTTGTTCTGCAACAGTCGCTATAACCTGTCTCAAATGTAGTGCGGTTGTATATATCATTTTAAGAATAAAAAGTGGCCCCGCGACAATGCTTATGAAATTTAATTCAGTCCAAAGGACCAGTTACACTCTATGAAATAAGGGTTGTTTGGGGTTCTTTGAAGAACTGAAGGGTTCTCTGTAAGAACCCATGGGTTCCTCGGTGTCAGAAAAGGTTCTCTGTAGTCGATAGGGTTCGTTGGTGTTTGACTAGGGTTCTTTTGGATACTGACGGGTTCATGACCAAACAATAATGCAGTTGTTACATGTACAGTGGAGCCGAATTGAGTGATTAGCATGAATAAAACATCAGCCAGAGAGAAAGGAGGAGTATGTGTTTGTTCGCAGGGTTGGGGAATAGTAATGTATAATAGTAATGCATTGCAATGCATTACATTTTCTCAAGTAATGCAAAGTAGTGTGTACTGCACACTTCTCTGCATTATATAATGCACACATTTACGCGTAGCCTAAATCAAATAATGTAGGCCTACTACTAACCAAAAATGGTGAGTAATCTACTATATATTTTGAGACTTCCGTGTGTGTGTCCTTTATAAACTCGAAAACAGCTCGACCGATTGAGCCAAAACTTGCTATCTAAGGGTAAAAACCACAGGCAGTGCACTCAGACCATTAAAGTATACGGAATGTCGCGATATACGCAAGAACGAAAACATAGTATATTATCATCGTACGCTATTCCATCTGGAGTTCTTATAAAGGTTCTCTAAAGAACCATGTTGGGATAGATTATGGTTCCCTTAAGAACTCTGTTCTGATATATGAAAGGTTCTCTGAAGAACCCTCGTGTGATAAACGTAAAATACACATAAATATATGTTAAAGTGCAGACTAATTCACCACCTTCGTGTATTCAAGAATATGAATCACACCAACATTCCGACGCTGAATAAAGGCTTCCGAATGAAGTCTAGCTGTTTCAGCTAGTGATATATAAAGCGCGTACATCAATATTTCAGATATGTATCGACCTATCATATAAATGTAAAGCCACGACAGGTCGGACAACAGAGAGGCTTCACAAAATCACGATTTAAATTAGTAGTTACAAACATATATGGCTACCAGGGCCCAATACTTCACCAGCCATCACCGTTCAATCATGCACAAGGAAGACATACTGCCACTTTCCATAAAATTAAATGTTTGTCTCTATAATTACTCACCGGCGTTAGACGTTCAAGAAGTATAAGTGTTAATCGTGGTAATAGAATGCCTGACACACGTTTATACAAGTTTTATGTTTCTCAAGCGGAAGATGGGGTGCCAAGGAAAGGCAACATGCTTATTGAGATATCTCATGTACATAGTGTATATGTGACCCGCGCGATCAAATCCAGTCGAAAGTCGGGATTTTTTTTACCCTGAGCCAATGCATTCTCTTATATATGCGAGTCGACCATAGCTCGCCTCGCATATATAAGAGAATACATTGGCCTAACATTTTTTTATCATTTTTTTTAAATAAATGTTTCTTTAAATTTTTACGACATAAAATAAAAAACATCCATTACCTTGCAGGGAGCCCCACACATATATAGAACCATATAGAAGAGTGTCGTCTGCTCATGTTTGTCTGGGGCTATGTATGGGTGAAATTATAAAATTGTTAAAGAATACAAGAAAAATTATTAAAATTGTAAAAAATTGTTAGGCCAATGCATTCTCTTATATATGCGAGGCGACCTATGGTCGACTCGCATATATAAGAGAATGCATTGGCACAGGGTAAAAAAAATCCCAACTTACGACTGAATTTGATATGGCGGGTCACATATGTTTTGTGTATATTCAACCTTAAATGGTGGCTTTATGCATTAAACATTTCAAGATGTTTGTGTTATAATACTGCTAAATGTGATTTTGCGAAACCTACCTCTTACATGACTCGGGTAATTTGCACACGAACAAAACTTGAGTTTAATTATATCCCTTGTCAGTTGTTCTGAAACAGTCGCTATAACCTGTCTCAAATGTAGTGCGGTTGTATAATTCATTTTAAGAATAGAAAGTGGCCGAGACAAATCTTATGACATTTAATTCAGTCCAAAGGATCAGTTACTAAAACTCAATGACTTGTGGTAAAGACATGAGCACTTAAATCAGTCTATGGTGGGTCAGGTCTGCGGATCATAACTCTTGATTCTTAAAGATCTTATGATGAATGTTCTCACTGTAAATCATGTCACGAATCTCTACTCTGGCTACGCCCGTAAAGATAATTCTCAACAAGTTCAAAACCTGGTCACTTTTTGATGTTATGACAGTGAAGTTTAAAACATTGAACAAAGAGTTCATGTAATATAATATATTTCTTGGTTAATACCTGTTCACTAATACTGTATTTCATTTTCACAGTATGTGAAGGTCCCATCTGGTGATTGCATGATTTGTGTAACTTTTATGAACCGATTTTGATTTGCATCGCATTATCGCATACCATCATGGAATTTCTCGCGGGTAATTACTAATTAGTTAAATGTTTATTGCGATGTCGACTCACAAACAACGTACAATTTCGAGCTGGGACCACGTCCTATTGTGAAATAGATTATAAAGTAACTGATTAATATATATATATACTCCCTGCGATTTTATTCACTGGTATGAAGTCACCCGTCAGAACATGTCATAATATAAAACAGTTCCCATGGTTTGAACGTGTGGAATATGATCTCTACGGCGTAGTCAGAGTAGAGATTCGTGGCATGATCTAGTTAGATCTAATAGATAACTCAATAATATTGACGATACACCCTGTTATAATAATTGATACCATGACTCTCTATTGCACTGTGTACAAACATGCTATCTAATATATTTGTGCTGTACACCCTACTGTGTGTGAACAGGAGTCCGACCGTGGGTAACACGTTTCTACTGTGGGTAACACGTGTGCATGGCATTTCAATGGTTAAAGGTTATACCTATAGTAGAACTACATCCGACTTGACCTTTCATTAACCTTCCGTGACTTCGATCAAAATGACTCTATTTTTAAAACGTAGCGCCTCGCGATGAAAACAATTTGATACTTTCGATTCAATTGAATATTATACTCACTAATGCGATAAAAACGAACAGTTGATTCCGTGTAAATCACATCCAGATCAACAAATTGAACATATATTTCAAGAAATAGACGCAACAAACTCGAACAACAAACGGTGTATTTCAAAATGACTTCCGTGGTTTACTGTTGACTGTCCGGCGGAGAAAAAAAAGTTCCCGCAATGTGTTATATTTATATTCATTAAATTCGTATTCCCAAATATATTCATGTTGTTTATTTATGGCGGTTTCAGATTACAGTTTATTGTGAATTGGCTGCACTGATGCCATATTCGTACAATTGAGTGTTGACCTAATTCAATGTATCAATACGCCTGATCAGCTGTGATAGTGTACGTCGATGTACGGCCAAGTGTGGGGAACACAACGGGTATGATTGTGAATGGTGCGACAGAATCGTCATAATTTAAGTGGATTTATTTCGATTTCATAGCATTTTTTGCTCCTGAACCGGTCATGGTATAAATAAAATACACACGTAGTGTTTCTGAATACCAAATTTAAACCACTCGTGGGATTGACGATTTACCACACTCGCTAAAGCTCGTGTGGTAAATCATCAATCCCACTCGTGGTGTAAATTTGGTATTCAGAAACACTATGTGTGTATTCTATATTTAATCGCACGATCTTTATTCCCACATGTGTTGGTTGTTGTCAAATTGATGACTGGTGTTACCAGGTCAGACATACCCCGAATTCAACTATTATAGCTAAATTTAGCACAAATAGTTGAATACGGATATTGCCATTTTATAAATTCGATAAAAGAGGGATAATCCAAAAATATATATCTCATAAAGATTAAAAAAAACAGTGTCTCACTAATTCGGTACCCGTTTTGTTTTTGTTTGTGACGAAGTGACACTTCTCGATATAAGCCAATGAATAAACATCATGACACACGATGAGACAGTCAGCTAAGATTCAATTGGTCTATATATTGGGCGATTGAGTCATCATATTATTGCCATTTAGATAGGCACACTTCTATCAGTATTAAATCAACTAAGTTCGCGTAAAAGTTTGCAAAAACGAAATTGATCTTCATACTTTCCATTGGCTCCACTATTGTAAGCAGTGCAATGTGGCTGTGCACTGGGATTCGCGATCCCATAATTTCCACACACACAAAAAAACGGGGAAATAGTGGATTTGGCCCTGTCAAATTTAACTATAATAGTTAAATATAGTTAGAATAGTTGCATCTATGATGTGCTTGGCATTGTTACTGTGTGTGTATAATTGTGGCTGCAATTGCGTTATAAGCGAGGGAAGGCAGCAAACACACTTTGCTAGCTGTCATCTCACTTGATAAAGGCCGCCAGAATGATCGAAAACTCGTGCGATTAAATTATTATTACAAGTCTCAATGGGTGTCTTCAATATTATTAAAGTTCTTATATGACGCCACAGAATTCCAACAACATAATATTTGATGAAACTCGTTTTGATGCCACATTTGTATATGTCCTGCTCATGAGGAAAACACAACGAGAGCAATTATTTGCTCATAATATAAGCGTAAGTTGGGGTTTTTCTCAAACCAAATACTATTGTGGGATAGATGTATATCCAGTTACACATTCACATGCCAATAATTTAACTGCTATGGGAATCGTTTTATATATTCCTTCAAATGGTTGAACATTGAATCAAAGACCGTAAACACTTTGACAAGAGGGACGAGTGCGAATTTTAGCACCCGTGAATTAAAAGCATATACAAGTATGAGAGCAATCGCTCCCATCGTTTGTATTATTGACAGCAACAACCACACGCAAGAACGATGAACGATCAGATATCACGCGAGAACCATTTGATGTCACGCGCGAACCATCTGATGTCACGCAAGACCCATCTTATATCACACAAGAACCATCTGATGCCACGCGAGAACCATATGATGTCACACGAGAACCATGTGATGTCACACGAGAATTATCTGATGTCACACCATAACCATGATAAAAATTGATTGACAAGAGAAAATCTAAATAGAAAACACTCATATTTATGCCGAATAGACTAATGTTCTACAAATAGTAACATATTTTGTGTCTCAGTCTTCATGTGTGCGTAAATTGAATACAAATCTGATTCGAGTGAGAAGATCCTGCTTGTCTGTACCTTGAAGTCACATAGTGATATATCATAGTACAGAATATATATAACATGCAGGGAAGAGGAGCACCATCTTTGAGAAGAATTTCGGATATTCTGTATGTTCAGCCATATTTCCGGTTGTCATGTTGATCGATAGCCATTCCATTGTTGCCAAACGTTAAGTTAAACGTATCACAACAGTTATATAATGAATCAAAATATGTGGTAATTTATCAGAATTGTCACCCAACCATCATCAAGGGCAAAAGCGAACTCATACCGGACATTGACCCTTGACCTGGATTCATCATAGATTGCATCATTAACATTTTCATCATGGGATTTTTCATCATGGCGCCGCCGCCGCCGCCGCCGCCGGCTCCTCCACCCATCATCATAGCCATCATCATTGGATTCATCATCCCGCCCCCCATTCCACCTCCTCCTCCTCCTCGTCCTCGTCCTCCTCCTACTCCTCCTCCTCCTCCTCCAGACCCACCACATTGGTGGTTCATTGCCATCTGTATCATCATTGTTAACATCGATGGATTTTCTCGTACAGTGTCAATATTCATCAGCAGATACGTTAGGTATGGGTTGGGTCCTGACGACCGTCTGGGTTGTACCTGGTACCGCGATCGAGGCGGAGCATTCAATGGCGTCGGAAATTGATTCATGCCTGGCTTAGATGATAGTGACGATAGTTGGCTCTGTAGTGGTGACAAGTTTGGATCGGGAACTGCGTGTAATGGTGTGCCTGTCGTGGACAACATCCCTAAATTCAAACCTAAATTAGGCAGCTTATTGTGTGATGCCATATTTAGGAGTGAATTTCCTAAAATGGATGCCGTCGTCGTCGTAGGTGAAGGGTGTGGTGGTTGAGCACCATGCATTCCATGAAGGCCGGTCGTCGTGGTTGGTCCTGTGTGAGCCGTTGTTGAAAAATCGTGTATCGGTGCATTGTGTCCTCCCACTACCGTTGTTGTTGTAAATCCGTGCGCGGGGCCATTGTGAGCTCCACCAGTCGGTGTTGTAGATCCGTGCGCGGGATCGTGACGCGCTCCGACAGTTGTCGTTGAATAGCACATAGATCCAGTAAGACAGAGCATCACATTCAATAAGAATAGGTTACTCATGGTTGAATTTTGATAAATCGCTCAACACCGAGCCGTAGCGCACACGGTCGAATCCGGAAGAGTGGGTTTTTGTACCGTCGTCACTTTATATATACATCTCATTAGGGATTGCATTTTTAATCACTGCGTGACATCCATATCATGATTTTACAATAGGCATGGAGCGGAAAGGTGATATTCTTAGTCATACAAATGAACATTTTGACGACCAATGCATCACCCATTGTGTTTTCTGTCATTTGACAAACGAACTTAGTTCACACCATCCTGCGGAAGGCTTGTCGAACCCAATTCTTATTAATAAAATGTATTTGTTCTGCAATACATGCTCGTGGTTTATTGAAGTGAGTTGTTTGAATGGGCATGGATTCGTATTATATGCAATTAGGCGTAAAACGGGTCACTTTATTTTTTGCAGCATGTTTATATTAAATTCTAAATAGCGTTTCTTTGAGTGATATCGCATTTCATATAGCTACATTCTAAAAATGTCGTTTTAAAATATGACACGTTAGTTAAAGTTATTTTTGTCTATAAACCGGATTTTAATTAATTCTAGTGAATTATCTGTTGATGGATCGATGGTCATTAACATCTTCACTGCCGAATGACTTCATGATGTCGTGTGCTTTTTGATTTAAACATATTTTTATTAGTATTATGCATAAATAATACATTCCAGAAAGGGATTTGAGGACAAGTTATGTGAAACTTAGATGGACCTCCGCTCCCTTGTGACATAACTGCCCATGCCCCATTATATTCCCATAACTTGATTCAAGGACATATAACACTCCGTGCATGTATATCATATTACTGTCCATATAGGTAGAACCCCAAACTCGAATATCCGCGTTCGGTTCCTACAGCCAAGACCTACACACAATGAAGACGGCTCCCAAATATGGTCATAGGAAATGACCATAACAAGCGGGACCAATCCCGATGTGTATTACCAAACACCTCATTATATATATGTATTCACCCAAATGGTATATAAGTAAATACAATTCCCCAAGATATCATGCTTTTCCTAGTCCACTTCCGAGCCTCTAATACATAGAGGCTCGACTATTCTAATACTAGGGTAATCGATTGTCACATTTGCATACACTGCTTGTATATTATTCACGACATATTAAAGACTTGTACATGTCTATGTGTCCATTACCTCACATAGTATTTATGGTACCGTTGAGCAGTTCTGCATCTCACTACTACACAACTTGAAGTCTCAGCCACTAGACGACCACTGCCAAGATACCTACTATAGACGACCACTGCCAAGATACATACTAGACGAACGCATCCATCAACGGCCAACAAACCAGACAATCTCAACCACGACTCAACCACGAGAACACAACCTGATGACATTGGCAGATCCCGTCACCAATATTCTAGCGTTTAGAATTATCGAAAATACGGCATCACACACAGACACGTACAATTTCAACCACACTTCTCCGACATAGATATCTCAAGTTGTCGCCACGTGCTCGGGCACAGCTTCTTCAACTATACAGTCCACAGCGCTTCTCCAGCTATAACCATTCAGTACGTCTCGAACACAGATTACACCGTCAATCCAACAATAAACACTCACACACGGACACAGGTCCAGCCACAAACTACACCGTCATCGGCATATAAACATTCACACACGGTTCCGGACAAACTTTCGTCACCCACAAACTCACATCTACAAAACATGCGTTAGCTCACCTACTAGTTCCAGTATAGACATTCATCTCTACAGATTCGTGCATATCACTATTCTTGGAAATTGGGTGAGTGACCGTTCACTTTATCATTGCTGCCACATAACACTTTGCACACCCATTCAAACACCCATTTCCACATTTCATCCATGCAGGTACACGCGTTGAACAAAACAAAGACACATTTCGCGCCAAAATAGCCTACCACAACATTATTTGCAATTAGTATGTCCTAACAGATTCGTCCATACGAGACATTCTTTATTATACAACAATATACAATTACACAACGTTTAACCGCCAAAAAATGTACATAAAAGCCGAACATATTGTGATAATTCGCGTTAAATACAATCCAAGAAAACAAATTATTCTGCATTAAACTCTTTTAATTATATCAAACCATACAGGCCCCATCTACAACACGGGTGCACCATGCGAAAAGAAACCAATATAATTAACGCAATCCAGAAACGATCTTCATTTAAGTCATCGCATTAAAAACAGCTAACCTGCCACGTGCACACAACTAACACGCGAACTGGACTTCACTTTAATGTACTAAACAACCTTCCATGTGATGCGCAACATATACACGCATCGTGTCATTCACAGGCTATAAAACACCACTCTGGTAGAAAACGCCCAACTTTTCACATTAAAATCAAATTTAATAAGGCGTATTTCATATGAAATACAAATTAAATAAATACGAATTAGTTGAGTTATAATGCAAACTAACTTCAAAACAAAACATTCGGCAAACATTTCGCTGCCCATGAAACATAACCGTATCATGCATTTTGAATACAATACGAGGCATCACATATCTAGATATAACTTATGGTAACTTCAATACTTCACAATCACTAATGTTAGATAGTGTACATGATTGTTATTAGTCTCCTATATATTTTGAGACTTCCGTATATATGTGTGTACTTTATAGAATCGAAAACGGCTGCACCGATCGAGACCAAACTTCCCATCTAAGGGTAAAATAGCATACGGGAATGGTCGTCGCTGCGTAATGGAGAAGCTCTGAGCACTCATCTCCACTCTCAATCATCAAAATCACCGTCCTCGGCACTGCGGGGGGGGGGGTTAAGGCAGTCACGCTCTTTATATTGACCAAATTTGGCGTTGTTAACCGAGTAACGCTCTTTATTGCCATCGGCGTTGCTAAACGGTCACCTATGCGTACAAAACTACGGATGCAAAACGCACCGGAACGGCGGAATGCATTTATCTTGATTAAAAAGGCAGAATTAACTCATTGCAAAACAACAAATGCGTGTCGTGTGATTCTTATGTCTGTCGTTCCTAGGAACGGGGGAGATTTTCATCGAATCATACCTCTTTTAGGGACGGGGGAGAATTTCATCGGGTCAGTTTTTCCGCCCTAGGGACGGGTACCATCATTTCTCTTGATTAAAAGGCAGAATTAACTCATTGAAAAAAAAAAATTAAATTAAAAAATTAAAAAAGCAGAATAAGATGTACCTTAAATCATACCTCTTTTAGGGACGGGTACCATAATTTCTCTTGATTAAAAAGGCAGAATTAACTCATTGAAAAAAAAAATGCGTGTTGTGTGATTCTTATGTCTGTCGTTCCTAGGAAGGGGGGAGATTTTCATTGGGTCAGTTTTTCCGCCCGATGTACCGTAAATCATACCTCTTGTAGGGACGGGTGCCATCATTTCTCTTGATTAAAAAGGCAGAATTAACTCATTGAAAAAAAATATAATTAAAAAAGGCAGAATTAATTTTTTTTTTTAAATGTCATGTTTCTGACCAACCACGCCAGTGGCGGGCTAACCTGCTAGTATATTAATAAATTGAAAGTCTCTCGGTGGCGAAATCATTCGTGCTAGTTTATCGCTGATATGTGTAGTTGCGTCCCGAATCGTAATGTAAACATTTGCAATTGATCAAAGTTATGACGATATCATATCAGTTTCGCGCTCTCAAAAAAGTCCATAATATGTATTTAAACTCAAAATTACTTGATATCCATTACCTAAGTTATATGCGCATTGCATTCAATTTGGAAAGCCCCCCCCCCCCGCAATAAAAACCAGACCATCTAAACATAATAGAACAAACCTAAGTCAAGCTGACCTATCAAATTCTGCCTACGAGAAATCGCCCACCAGAGGGATGATTTTAAGTATCATATTTCACATTATATGCATAGCAATTAGTTACAAGTGCTAATTTGGTCTCACACAATCATGCAGAGAATAGTTTCGTACTCGGCATCTTTTGATGCCCATTCAATCACGTGTTACCCATGAGTTCACCAAGTTCCGTTTGTGTCAGGTCTATATATATAATGACCCTCTATGATCTTCATGTTTGCCATGACAAATCATTGCTGGAACGCACACACATCAAAGAACGGAACTCGATTAATAGCCAAATGATTTCAGCGATTCGTTCCGAATGCTAAGGAGGTTACCCACAGAAAGAATGTACAATATACAAACCCATGATGATCAATGACACACTCCACGTATCCATTTAAAATTTTAGTTTATAGGAAATTACCCATTAGTATTCAAGAATAGGTCCATTAACCCAAACGTTACCGTCTTCATACCCGAGGAATAATTGTAAACTCACATGGCACTTAATAATGATTCTGAAATGGCTGACATGATTTTATTAACTAATTAACCCTCTAACACTGGCATCTGTTTAATCACAATATTAACTCCGACCAATAAAGGTACGTGTAATGCACGTTAAACTGTTCAACAAACAGTAACTAAGTTTATTAAACTAACTACCAGATGTCGTTAGTTCTCCAAATATCTTCTATACATTTTCCTTAAATGGACATTTAGCAATATGCACTGTGACGACGTTTGCTCATAAAAGCAATATCAAGGTCATTTATGTAGTGACCCATTTGTCTATATCAGTTAAAGTTGTAATCCTGGAAAGAGTATAAGAACATATACATGTACAGTAGTAATCATTAGCGTATAATTATCCTGTTGCAATGATATAAATTGATATACATCAATGTGTGCCAAATGCTATTATGTTTTATGCAGACAGAGCAAAATGCCTATAAATCATTGATATTATTAAAGGGGTACTGTACACAGAGATAGGCATTTTTTTGTTTACTCCCATTGACATAACTTTCAAGTTAGATTGTGTTTGTGTTATATGAGTTTCGTATAATCCTAATTTAGCGACGAAAATATTGATCTTGGAAATAAAAATATTACGATTTCAAACTACGCGCCATGTTTTTGACCTTCACCGGAGAAGACGCAGGTTATGAACCGGAAGTTTAATTGATGCCTGCAATCTCTTCCGTCGAACAATCTCACTCCCTATAAAAAATACTTGACGCTTTATGAATCTTGTTTCTTCTCTTTTTTGCCGAATCGGTTATAGTGGGACTTCCTTTTGCGTGTAACATGTTTCGTTCGCAACTCAATAATGTTCGTCGTAAACGGCCGTCGATAAAAGACACCCAACAGGTGAGATTTCAAGAACGGTAACTCGTAATGCCATAATTCGCCATTTTATGACTCCAGCCATAAATTCATTTATATTAAATAATTCAATTTGACTTTTATGATAGCCTGTTAACCGGAACGTTTTCAGTATAGACATCGTCGACTCAAATAAGTTATTTTAAAATACAATATTGATATTAGATCGCAATTGTTACCGGGAATTTATTGAAATTGGGGTACAGTACCCCTTTAAGTTTAACAAATCCATAGATAATCAGCCCACCAACCACATTTCCTCATATATACATGTATACACGTTACAATGTCTATCACCTATCCCACATATCATTGTCATATAGACTTGCCAATGATTAACTGGCATTAATAACATATTCATAACTGATCAACCCATTATTAAAACGGTTATGATATATGTATACACTAAGTCATAGTGTCTACTCACTTATCACAGTAACATATAACATTATTGAAAGGTATAGAGTACTCATATTCATTATAACAAAACTCGTTCTCATGGTTATTAGGTCAATACAATACGAGCGCATATTTTAAGCCAGTCAGATATCTGACAAATTGCTCGTGTAAGTACATATATACCGATTGTGTTAAGGCACGACACACAATACGTTTACTCGCAATGTTTGAGTAATACAATAACAAAAACGGTAGGATTATACATCTACCTCAAATCACTACATCTCACCAACCGTTCGCTGAAGCATTACTGATCTTGCAAAAGATCAAAGTCAGTATGCAGCTTTGCACATTGCGTTCAGTCACTTACCCGCAAAACGAGATGCATGACAGACATAAAACTATATCATGTTTTATCCGTGCATTTCCTCCCCGCCCACCCCTACATTCAGAATCGCAAAATTATGATTTTGTCAGAAAGCAAATCATAGGCGACGAATCTATTCATGCATCTATACATTCACTGAATCGACATACAGTTTCGCGAAACTGATATTGGGTTACAAAAAAGTAGTCATGTATTATAAGCGAATACAATAAACACTATATTATACATTTAAACTTCCAGATTCTTATTCGTGACAATACTTTCAACACATGTAGATGCCATCTGCTCTCCAATTAGTTCCAAACTTATTTAAAAAATAAACATATTTACACCACACGCGCGAGACAAATCACAAACTCAGAGGTTTCCCAATGCTTATGAACTGTAGCTACGCATTTCGAAATTCAGTCATTTATTAAAAAAATCCAAACGCAGTATGATCGCAATTAACCCTCTGATACAAACACTACTTTTTAATACTAAGTCAACCAATAGGTCGCAAGTCCACTGTGTACGTGGACGCCTGCATGTACACATGGAATTTCGTATCTGATAAAGTCGAAGGGTGTTATCTGCCATATTAGGGGACTGATCACATCTTAAGGCCTTAACACGTATATAAGCAGTGTCATGCGAAAAACGTGCGTATCAAAATAAATACAATAAAAATATGTTCCACATAAATAAATAGAAATCTTTCAATATAAGCTAGTTACATAAATAAAACATTACCCCGCCAAAAAAAAAATCTCGTGCCATACCATTCACCATCAAATTCCCATATCCATCTGAACGCCCTTTGACAAGGAAATCTCCTAACATATAAACACACGGCCCAAAATGGCATAACTCGTGCATAACAAACTCCAATAAAACTTGCACATACACGGCCAAACAAGGCCCAATTCATTCAACATGTAACATCTAACACACGACAAACGTGCGTACACAATTACCCATAAAATGCTCAACCCGCGCTCACAATAACCAAATGCGCACACGATGCACACACAAAAATCTCAGTTATACATGTATGTACAGGGCTAACATAAGCTCACTATTACATACATGTAAGTCGCAATACACGGCCCCCAAAAGGCACAATTGTGCATACAAATCCCAGATACATGTACATAACTATACATACGCTCACTAAGACATACATGTAACTCGCAATAAACATCCCCAAAGAATGCACCATCGTGCCTAAAAATCCCAGATACATGTACAGAGCTAGCATAAGCTCACCATTACATACATGTTACTCGCAATATACAGCCCCAAAGAGTGCACAATCGTGCATAAAAATCGCAGATACATGTACAGAGCTAGCATAAGCTCACTATTACATACATGTAACTCGCAATAAACAGCCACAAAGAGTGCACAATCGTGCATAAAAATCCCAGATACATGTACAGAGCTAGCATAAGCTCACTATTACATACATGTAAATTGCAACACACGGCCTCAAAGGGAACAACCGTGCATACACATCCCAGATACATGTACACGGCTAACTGAAGCTCACTATTACATAAATGTAACGCGCAATACACGGACCCCACACGCATCTATCGTACATTAAAAAAAAATCCAATACACATGAACACGAAATTCACGTGCAAACTTCACCCAAAGCTGTACCGTGCCAAAATAGGCTCACCGTGTGCACTTTATCCCAAACGACACTAATATTGTCAGTCCTCAAGCAATATTGATCATATTATTCCCTACCCCATATATCATTGTCATATATACTTGCCAATGAATAACTGGCATTAATAACATATTCATATAGGCCCTATATCGGAACCTGTAACTAAAATTAACCACATGTCCAACATCAGTTCATTACTATTCATAAAGGCTAAACGATGTATAGAACCCACGTATCAAGAAGCATCAAGTTTCTTCATGCAACTCCCACACGCGTACACTCATCAATTTGTTCCACCAGGACAACGGAATACAATTTCCGATATAATTTGTCCCCATATATAGACAGGAACAAAATATCACGTCAGGAACACATTTTGTTCAAATATATCAATGCTAGCTGGGTACCCGTCCTGACGGGGTAGAGTCGTTGTGTTGTTGTTTTACACCAACACCCCGAAAATGGTGGAAATCGGCCCAGCGGATACCGAGATACAGGTTCAAGGTCATTTTAAAGGTCATGGTCACGCCGCACGGGCATCCGGGTGTGACGAAATTGATCAGCGCATCAAACTACCCGTCCCAAGAGAGATAGAGGTATCAAGCTTCAAAAGAATCGAGTTAAGCAATTTCAATGTAAATAAACCAAACGTCTGTTACACGGCTTTAACCAAAAATTTCGGCTATTCTGGAAGCCATCTCAGCTAAATGGAGACAATCATGGATTTTTTTTTATAAAATAAACAAGTATGACGAAATTGATCAACGTATCAAACTACCCCTCCCGAGATAGAGGTTGAAGGCCTCATATACACACGCTCATTAAGGATGAAGCTTCAAAAGAATCGAGTTAAGCAATTTCAATGTAAACTAGGATTTAAATTTCTGAAATGCCAGAAATTTTAT
The DNA here is from genome assembly GCA_032622095.1 of Siphonodentalium dalli. Classification (NCBI taxonomy): domain Eukaryota; kingdom Metazoa; phylum Mollusca; class Scaphopoda; order Gadilida; family Siphonodentaliidae; genus Siphonodentalium; species Siphonodentalium dalli. Next base: position 1,198,995 of record CP136068.1, read on the forward strand.
ACTTCCATGGAATATTTAATTTTTAACGAACACAATCTTTATATTATATGGAAATTATATATTAAATAATTAAAAGAAATTAATGAGAAAAAGATCATAGCCATGGATTGTAAGTTCAGAATTTCGACCTGTTGGTAATTATTAATGATATATGCGGATTTAATTGTTAAAACTGTCGTGGCGATTACTGCCCTTAGTCTCTTATTACGATTGTTATAATGATACTAATAGTATGCAATACGCCACAACCCTAGCGGCTAATTTATAACAAACACTCTCACACCACATAAGCGAAATACTACATACCATTGTAGGCCATGAAAGTCTTAAGATATATATCATTAACTAGAAGGTGACTCGACTTCGTCCGGGCTATTCAAAAACCAAATTTCAAGTCGATTGCTCCACCCGTTTCCTAGATATGGTCTGCGCATGCGCGTAGCTGGTGTCGCACGGGCTCGACGACCCGATATCCGGGGCAAGATACATTCACATACCAAATTTCAAGTCGATAGCTACACCCGTTTTCGAGATATATAGCCCAATGTCATTTGCGGATACCTCGGCCGGTGATGAGTTAACGCGACATCGGCCTGTTAAGAGTTAACGCGATCACGTCACGATATGTTGATGGCGTAATATATTTTTTTACGCAATGATTTTCGATGAGCGAAGCATGATCCTGTGTTCTTCCCGATAATTAAGGTAGATACTTTAAACGTACACAGGCGTGTGATACATCATTGGAAAGGTGAAACGCCACAGATTCTAAACGTGCAAATTATATGACTGGCAATTTATTATTCCAGCTATATCGAATCGATTTGTGAGCACCGAACTGAAATATATTAGCGCAAAACGGCGTAAAAACAGATTTGACCTCGGCACGTGAAAAGTTGACCTCGCACGAACAAATTAATAGGCCTATGTTACTCGTGGCCCGAAAATACCCCCACGTACCAAGTTTCATCGAAATTGGCTGAGTCGTTTTTGAGTCCATCGATTACACACAAACAAACAAACACACACACACACACACACACACACATCTTTCAAAATATATAATAGACTAGAAGGTGACCCGACTTCGTCCGGGGTTTGACCTTGAATTGTCTATTTTGAAGGCCAAGGTCAAGTGGGGTCACGATTTGACTCGTCCAAAACACTGCCCGAACAAAAGTACCCGACAAAAGTACCCGTCGAAATCCATCCGGTTTTACCCGATTTGACCTTTTAACCCTATTTTATTTCCACTCAAGTATATAAACGCGCCACATTTACACACGTAAAGATAAATTACCATCGGTGCACGAGATATCGCCAAGACGTCTGAAACAGTCAAATGCATCGGCCGATTGAGCGTTAACGTGATCTAACGTTATGAACTCTAACGACGTCATATAAGTTACGCATTGTTTTTACCCTGATAGAAGATCGTACCACTTCTTCTTAATAATTGAGGCAGATAACTAAAACGGATACATACAGATTATACATCGTTGGAAAGATGAAGCCACACAGATTCTAACCGTGCAAATTATATGACTGGCAATTTATTATTCGCGCTATATCGAATCGATTTGTGAGCACCGAACTGAAATATATTAGCGCAAAACGGCGTAAAACAGATTTGACATCGGCACGTGAAAAGTTGACCTCGGATCTGAAAATCAATAGGCCTATGTTACTCCTGACCCAAAAATACCCCCACATACCAAATTTCATCGAAATTGGTTCAGCCATTTTTGAGTCCATCGATTACACACACACACACACCCACACACAGATACACACACACACACACACACACACACACACACACACACATCTTTCAAAATATATAATAGACTAGCCGATGAGCCCGACGTTGTCCGGGCTATTCAAAAACCAAATTTCAAGTCGATAGCTCCACCCGTTTCCGAGATCTGGTATGCGCATGCGCGAAGCTGGCGTCGCACGGACTCTGCGACCCGATAAAATTCGTATCCGGGGTAAGATACATTCACATAGCAAATTTCAAGTCGATAGCTCCATCCGTTTCCGAGATCTCGTCTGCGCATGCGCGAAGCTAGCGCCGCACGGGCTCGTTGACCCGATAAAATTCGCATCCGGGGCAAGATACATTCACATAGCAAATTTCAAGTCGATAGCTCCACCCGTTTCCGAGATCTCGTCTGCGCATGCGCTGCACGGGCGTCGCACGGGCTCGCCGATACGACAACGACCACCGCTTGGTCAAACTACACACACGTACCAAGTTTCGTCCCGATCGGTCGAGAATCGTAGATTTGTATTAATGACATACAGACATACAGACATACAGACATACAGACAGACAGAGGTCATCAAAATATATATGAGATATAATGCTACGGCCGTGCAACATTCTATAGTCGTTCGCTCAAAAACTTAGAAAATCGCACTAAAGTTGCACATAGATACTACCCATCACATCCACTCGTCAATTTTGCATTATCTGGATTCGGGTTCCACCCCGCCCTCCCATTGAGTTTTGGTGGAATTTTTCAAAACGTGTGAACTATCCCTAACCGAGCTCTCCGTTGGGCAGGTTGCTTTTATAGCAGAGCCGTCAAAATTTGCGGGCAATCTGACAGTATACCGACGTACCTGTCCCTGCATTATATTAATATTAATAAATGTCCTAGTGTATACAGTCATCCGGTGGTATTTTCCTATTAACATGTGAATGCATGTAATATCGGGCACTTAATCCTGATTAACTCATTGCGCATTTATTTTAAAAGTTAGAACATGTCACGGAATTTGCCGAAAGCCTCGACCCACACCGATGCAAGCTCTCTGTTAAACGGATTGCTTTTAAACAACGACAGTCAAACTTCCAGGATGTATCTATTGTATACCGATGTACCTGCTAGCGCATTTCACTCGCTCCTTCATTAGCCTGTTTGAATTTGACGGGAATATTGGATAATTTCGAGTTTTGCCATATATCTATGGCAGGCTGTGTTCATCTGCATGTAGTGCGTATTACGCTATATCGCGTCGCCACTAGTAAACCCTTTGCTCTGAAACTTAAGAAATTGCACCAGAGTTGGGCGTTGATACCCCCTATCACACCCGCTCATCGGCAAAATTGTAACTCCGTATTTGATATTTTGAAGTATTTTTCAACTTTTGGTTTTTGTTGGAATTTTCCAATTTGAACCCACCTGAACACGAGCTCTCCGTTGGTCAGGTTGCTTTGATAGTAGAGCGGTCAAACTTTCGGATATTATCAGAAGTATATCGACGTACCTGCTCCTGCATTAGCTCGCTCCTTCATTAACCCGGTCGGATTTGGCGAGAAAAATAGGTTAGTGATACAGCACTTAACAAAACTTATTTACATTATAAAGCCTCGCTACGAGAAAACCTTCGACCTTAGCGCCAATTAAGCAGACATCAATAAGTTGCGCTTGGATACTATCTATCATATGCACTACTCAGAAAATTTTTAGCTCGATGATTCATTTTTTAGACAATTTCCCCCCTTTGATTTCTGTTGGAATTTGCAAAAAGTCTGATCCCACCGAACCTCGCTCGCTGTTGGGCAGGTTTCTGTTATAGTAGAGCTATCAAACTTCGGGGGCCTACCTGTGAGATACCAGTATACCCGCTCCTGCATTAACCTTGCTCATCAATTAGCCCATTGGAATTGGCGCCAAAAATATGTCATTTTCTTGTCCATGCTGTAGATCGGTAACGGTTGGGACAAAAAACTGATGAATGGTATATTCCGGTCCGAATCACTCTTCCCATCTGGAGCACGCAATAAAAATATTATTCCGCTGGACTTGTTTTTTTTTTTTTTTTTTTTTGCTAAATCTGACGTTTACATCCGCCACCGGTCAGCCTGGTCTCACCACCCTCGGCCTGGTCTCACCACCCCGACATGGTATCACCACCCGGCATGGTCTCGTCGCCTCCCCGTTATGGTCTCACCCTCTCCCATGCTCCTTCATTAGCCAAATTATATAATATTCGATGGTCTGTAACTTGGACATTTCTCAACCGATTTACAAAATTCTTTCAGGAGGATCATTAGTACGTCCTAAAGATACATTTCTACATTTTTCAACCGATTTACAAAATTCTTTCTTGAGTACTCTCAGAACGTCCTATAGATACTTCACAACAATTTTGGTTCGAATCTGAGACGATAAAAAAATGACAATTTTTGCCCCCCTCCCTAATAGGGACAAATATTTTTGGATCTTGGTAAAAATTGCACCAGTTCGTCTTCTCTCTATGAATAACACGCTCACATAAACCAAATCCTGCTCATGTGCGTCGTCTATGAGGAGTTGTGGTCACAACCACTTTCTCCTCAGCCAATGTATGAATACAATATTCGATGGTCTGTAACTTGGACATTTCTCAACCGATTTACAAAATTCTTTCAGGAGGATCATTAGTACGTCATAAAGATACATGGTAGTAAAAATGGTTGAAATCATCGCAAAAATAAAATTGCGAAAATTTCGCCCCCACCCTAACCAAAAAATGTAAGTCCGACCCTGTCCAAATTATTTTTGTGAAGTATATTGACAACGGCCAGCACTAGCATAGAAACTAAATCCAGCTATCTTTCTTGCTATGTGAGAACAGGCGATCAGAACATTTCGAGGTTGAAATATATATGGGAGATAACTCTGGAGAGGAAAGACGGACAAAGTTTTTGATGTGCTCACGATTCAGTCGATATCAAGATGTATCTATCGACCAAATTTCAGTGCTGTACTCCTTATATTTTCGGAGTTCTGAAAACACCAATTTTTCACATAGAGGGAGATAACTCTGCAAATCAAGTGAGGACATGATTCTCAATAGGCCTAAGCACTAGAGTTTGTATACATATATATACATTCAAAGTTTTAGCTTTCTAACTCTTGTATTGACTGAGCTATGCTCATTATAAAATTGCTAAGAAGAATAATAATAATAGAGAAAAATAAAAATCACAAAAACAATATACTTCCATGTAAAACATGGAAGTATAATAAGGAAATCGCGCGGAATTGATTGGTATGTCGATATTATGGTTTCTTGACATTTCTGTGTTCAGTTGGAACGTTCTGGTGTGACCCCCACCCATACCTCGGAATTGGGTGACGCGGGTAGAAAAGTCACCATATCTCGGCCAATTTTCGAGATATCGAGCTAATTTTTGCGTGATTGTGTTCGCAATTGATGCCCCTTTATTATATAGTAGGGTTTTAGTAAGATATTGTGGCGATATTCTACTATGTAGGCCTATATGTATGCTGTTCAGTATATACATTTCGATTATCTCTGGCTTCCATCGACATAATATGGCAAGTAGGTAATCGTTTAGAAGTACTAGAAATTCCCCATCGAATGACACCAAAAAAGTGACGATTGGTTGTAGGAATTTAAATCCATAGTGCATCTTCTGTAAACTTGATAAGAATTAATGGGCCAAAATTTCTACATTTTTCAACCGATTTACAAAATTCTTTCTTGAGTACTCTCAGAACGTCCTATAGATACTTCACAACAATTTTGGTTCGAATCTGAGACGATAAAAAAATGACAATTTTTGCCCCCCTCCCTAATAGGGACAAATATTTTTGGATCTTGGTAAAAATTGCACCAGTTCGTCTTCTCTCTATGAATAACACGCTCACATAAACCAAATCCTGCTCATGTGCGTCGTCTATGAGGAGTTGTGGTCACAACCACTTTCTCCTCAGCCAATGTATGAATACAATATTCGATGGTCTGTAACTTGGACATTTCTCAACCGATTTACAAAATTCTTTCAGGAGGATCATTAGTACGTCCTAAAGATACATGGTAGTAAAAATGGTTGAAATCATCGCAAAAATAAAATTGCGAAAATTTCGCCCCCACCCTAACCAAAAAATGTAAGTCCGACCCTGTCCAAATTATTTTTGTGAAGTATATTGACAACGGCCAGCACTAGCATAGAAACTAAATCCAGCTATCTTTCTTGCTATGTGAGAACAGGCGATCAGAACATTTCGAGGTTGAAATATATATGGGAGATAACTCTGGAGAGGAAAGACGGACAAAGTTTTTGATGTGCTCACGATTCAGTCGATATCAAGATGTATCTATCGACCAAATTTCAGTGCTGTACTCCTTATATTTTCGGAGTTCTGAAAACACCAATTTTTCACATAGAGGGAGATAACTCTGCAAATCAAGTGAGGACATGATTCTCAATAGGCCTAAGCACTAGAGTTTGTATACATATATATACATTCAAAGTTTTAGCTTTCTAACTCTTGTATTGACTGAGCTATGCTCATTATAAAATTGCTAAGAAGAATAATAACTAGAGGTCAGATTCCATGGAATCAGATATACTTCCATGGTATTCCATCCCATCCCATCCCGTCCCGACCTGACCTTCAAAATGGTCAATCGAAGGTCAAATCGGGTAAAACATGCGGATTTCCACGAAATTTGATACCTAGGGGTACTTTTGTCCGGGGAGTCTTTTGGGCGGGTCAAGTCGTGACCCCGACCTGACATTGACATTCGAAATGGTAAGTTCGAGGTCAAATCGAGTAAAACGATCGGATTTCGACGAAATTTTATACCTAGGAAAACTTTTGTCCGGGGAGTGTTTTGGACAGGTCAAATCGTGACAATAGGTTACTTTTACAGTAGAGCGGACATACCTATATAGTATATCGGTGAGCATATTCATGCATTTGCCTTGCTTCTTGCTAAGTCCGTTTGAATTTGCGTCATGAAGAGAGGGTTTGAATTTGAGTAATATATATCACCCGTCACAACGTTATACGCTACCAGGGTTAAACCGTTCAATATAAATTATTAAAAAGTGTACTAATCTTGCGTATATATACTACTTATCACATCCACTCATCGAAAAGTTTTTATCTCAATATATGATTTTCGGAGTAATTTTGCCCATTTGATCTTCGGTGGAATTTTCCAAATCTGAACCCACCCGACACAAACACTCCCTTGAGCAGGTTGCGTTTATATTAGAGAGGTCAAATTTTAGAGTCATACCTACAGTATACCGGCTTATGTACCACCGCATTAAACTCGCTCCTACATCGGCCCGTTTGGATTTGGGGCTAAAAATCGGCTAGTGATAGACTACAGAAGTATACATATTTATGATATATAGCGTTGTCACGAGTAAACCGTTCCATCTGAAAATTAGAAAATTGCGCTCTAGATGCGCGTGAACACTAGCTATCAGATGTACTCGTCAAAAAAAATTATCTCGATGTTTGAATTTGAAGTATAGCGGTCAAGATTTGGGGGGGGGGGCGTGAATATAATATCCAAATGTACCTGCTACATTACCTTGCTCTTTAATTAGCCCTTTTGGATTTGGTGGGAAGAATAGGTGCATTTTCCTGTTCCCCGTATAGCGGAAAGGGGTATATATATATAGTCACGCATTTCAATCAGTTTGGATATACAGTTTAAATATACACAGTTATATGCCTATATATTTAATACTAATATATTTTCTTATAAATTAACAGCGCAGTCCGTAGACCAGTGGTGAGAGCGTCAAACCCTCAGTTTGTGTTTTATTGCGACGTGAGTTCGAATCCCGTCAAATTATCTTTTTTTATTTTTTATTTTTAACATGTTTTGGTGTATTTTAATCATCAAATACGAATAATACCAAACTAAAGATAATGTAAAGATGCTTTTTATATTCGATTTCAATCAATTTGAATATAAAGTTTAAATATACACAGTTATATGCCTATATATTTAATACTAATATATTTTCTTATAAATTAACAGCGCAGTGCGTAGCCCAGAGGTGAGAGCGTCAAACATTCAGTTTGTGTTTTATTGCGACGTGAGTTCGAATCCCGTCAAATTATCTTTTTGTATTTTTTATTTTTAACATGTTTTGGTGTATTTTAATCATCAAATACGAATAATACCAAACTAAAGATAATGTAAAATGTGTTATTGAATCGGATATAAAACAATAAACACGTGGGTCGGTTTTCGCATATATAACATGAAGCGCGCTTAATGAACGTTCGGTCCGAAGAATATAATGAGTGATTAACAACAACACACAAATAGTTTGAACGTAATCGAACAGAAAAGAGCGTTCTCTATAAGTAGATTCCTTTATGGTAGGAATAATGAGCGGTTGTTTCACGTTTGCTTTTTTGACAAGACTTAAATGACGGAGTACGAAACTATCAGTGGTGTTTTAGTTTGCGAAAGTATAAAAGGAGTCATTTCCAATTCGGCAGACATATACTCACGGAAAGAATTGAATGTCTATCAGCAGTATACTACGGTTTATAACAATATACAAATTGATCTTACGAAACTGATGATGTTTGCATGTTTCTATGTGTTTATCGTTGTTATCGCAAACGGAATAATTGGCTATACGTCGTCATTACGTTAGTAGAAATATACACCGTATAACGAAGGCTTGTTTGACCAAATTAATGTAATGTTTGTATTTTGTTTGGTTGTATATGATATGCAATGCGTTGAAGATGCGAAAGAAAATACAAAAGTGAAATGCACGCACGCAGATAGCTCATGACACACTCTACACGATAAAATGATAATTTACCACACACCATGGGCTACACAATTTACGAATAGGTGGGTTTATATTAAAATCCAAGTTATTTGCTTTATAACGGCTCCGATATGTACTCATACCAATATACCACTCTGGAAATGATTGTTGGAATTCGACGGGCGTTCTATCAGTTCTATGGTAGACGATTGAGACTGGTCCGCGGCAAGACGGGTGTATTCGAATCGGAGGTAGGTTCCATCCCACGGGGGATGGGGTAGCCGGAGGAAGGAGAGAGGGGAGTGACAAATTTTTGGCGTATATATAGATAATATATATTATATATATAAGCGGAATTATTTTGAAGAGCTCTTTTCACTTGACTGAGAAAAAAATAATGTTCTAAGTCCAAAAGTTTTGGTTGAAATATTGGAGCCTTTTTCAAAAAGTGAAAACAAAATGAACGACTTTTCTGGAACAGGGCGATTTCGATCCGTTTTGGACTCTGGATTCCCCAAAAGTTATCTCCGTTTCGCGTGTAGCATAATATGACTTTTATGAATAAGTAACGGATAGTTTGGGGAATGAGATGTGAGCTTGTACAACATTCGTTCATAGTTCGCGAATTACATTTGGATAGACATATTTCTGTTATATCCCAAATTTCATATGATTCGGAGAAGAATTAAAAATTGGTACCGCAGACCACCCCTCCCCTGACCCACACTACTGGACCGACACTTGCAAACTTTGAGGGCCCGTAACTCTTGCATTTCTTCTCGGATTACAAAAATCCTTTCCGGTATGGGTTTGTTTTCGTTCAGGGAATCTACATACTTAAATAGATGAATGTCAATAATAAAAAAAAATTGCGAAAATATTGCCCCCACCCCAGTGTAAAAATATATGTCCAACCCTGTCAAATTTTCTTCCTCGGACTAAGCTGACAACGGTCAACACGACTACAAAAACCAAATACAGTTATCTGGAATGATACGGGAGGACAACAGAGTACAATAAAATAGAGGTTTGCCAACTATGGGCGGTAACTCTTCAGGGAAAGGGCGGACCCAAGTTTTTATGCCCGTGGGCAGTAGTGCATATCGAGATGTGCATACGGTCTAATTTTCGATGCTCTGCTTCTTATAATTTCCTAGATAATAAAATGACATTTTTTCAAATAAAGGGAGATAACTCCTCGGGGAAAACGCGGACAATATTCGTTATGCGACGATGGCATACAACTCTTTGATCCCAAGATACGTACCAAGTTTTAGTGTGCTACTCCTGGTACTTTTCGAGTAATAAGGGTTGCAAAAGTGTCCAGTATAATAATAATAATAATAATAATAATAATAATAATGAAAAATAATCGAAAAAGGGCCATAACTCTGTCAAAATATATTGGACCAACATCCGGATAGCATTATTTTTAGTAGACCTTAGATGCCTACATTCGCTAGAGATTTCGCGGTCCTCCTCCCATTAGTTTCTGAGTATTTCCAATTAAACAGAAAACGGCCGCAGTAGAAAAACAATATACTTCCTTGGTTACACCATGGAAGTATAATAATAGGGCAAATCATGAGCTCAATAAATCGCAGTTAAGGGACGGAAAATATGAATTAGGATGATTATATCTTTCCCTTAACATGTGTGGGTTGATCTCAAGTGTTTGGGAGTGACCCCACCCCTGCCTCGAAATTGGGTGACGGGATTGGGAAATAGTCAAACCCGGCCCAAAATGCGAATTTTGAGAGCCCGTAACTCCGTTATTTTCCAATGGATTTAAAAATTGTTTTGAGTATTGTGATCAGCTACTTACATTGATTATTTGTTATAAATTTTGTCTGATTCAGAGACGAATAACATTTTGTTTATTGGAAAGAATACGGGCCCACATTCAAAGTTTGAGGGCCCAAATCTCCGCCATTTTTTAACGGATTTACAATCTGTTTTCAGTTTTATGATCAACGTGTATGGTATATGTTATATATCAAGTTTCATATGATTCGGAGACGAAATAAATTTTGGTACCCCGGACCACCCCTCCCCTGACCCACAACACTGAACCGACACTGGCATAATTTGGCTCATCGCGTGCTCTCTTCAGACCGCACGCATTGGCGTATCAGTTGACATCCAAAGTTTGACATCTTCGGAGGAGATGTGATCACAAGCATATGGGGCCAAATTTGCATTGTTTGAAGGCCCACAACTCTGACATTTTTCAATGGATTTTCGAAATTCTTTCAGTTTCTAGATCGGTTGGCGGTATGGATGTTATATTCCAAGTTTCATCCGATTCGGAGAAGAATACAAAATTGGTACCCCGGACCACCCCTCCCCTGACCCACAACACTGAACCGACACTGGCAAAATTTGGCCCATCGCGTGCTCTCTTCAGACCGCACGCACTGGGATATCAGACGACATCCAAAGTTCGACATCTTCGGAGGAGATAGGGTCACAAGCACATGGGACCGACACTTGCAAACTTTGAGGGCCCGTAACTCTTGCATTTCTTCTCGGATTACAAAAATCCTTTCCGGTATGGGTTTGTTTTCGTTCAGGGAATCTACATACTTAAATAGATGAATGTCAATAATAAAAAAAAATTGCGAAAATATTGCCCCCACCCCAGTGTAAAAATATATGTCCAACCCTGTCAAATTTTCTTCCTCGGACTAAGCTGACAACGGTCAACACGACTACAAAAACCAAATACAGTTATCTGGAATGATACGGGAGGACAACAGAGTACAATAAAATAGAGGTTTGCCAACTATGGGCGGTAACTCTTCAGGGAAAGGGCGGACCCAAGTTTTTATGCCCGTGGGCAGTAGTGCATATCGAGATGTGCATACGGTCTAATTTTCGATGCTCTGCTTCTTATAATTTCCTAGATAATAAAATGACATTTTTTCAAATAAAGGGAGATAACTCCTCGGGGAAAACGCGGACAATATTCGTTATGCGACGATGGCATACAACTCTTTGATCCCAAGATACGTACCAAGTTTTAGTGTGCTACTCCTGGTACTTTTCGAGTAATAAGGGTTGCAAAAGTGTCCAGTATAATAATAATAATAACTAGAGGGGTAAAATTCTGGCCTGCAGAATTTTGATACTTCCATATAAATTCCCCATCCCCGATCACCATCCATAATTCAATCCTCCACCCACCGCTATTCAATCCTTACCCATAAACCGCTTCATAACCCTGATATTTCGATAAGAACAACCTTAGTCGTAGCCGATCTATAATCACAACCCTTTCCATAGACATATCTACAGCACTTAACTCTAACCCAATAAAATACCCTGAACATATTCATTACCCTCCCGCAAACCATATCCATAGCTATACATTGACCTTACCATAACCCTTTCGATAAGCATAGTCATACATACACAAGTACCCAAAACCAAATCCTTTGTAAAACTGACACCGTCACAATTTTGACATTCACAATATCCACAACTGTAACCCAATTTTGAAAACCACATCATGTCCATAACATTAACATTAAACATAACACTGATCTACACATATCTATAATCATATACTTAATGTATTATATAGTCATCAGGGTATAAAATATTAAATATGAGTCGAAGAATTCTGACCGGAAATTATTCTATTGATTAATATTGATTTCATTTCGAATATCTACTGGTCTAAAAATGTGTGGTTTTTCAGCTAACGAACAATAGTTGTTACTGTTACCAGTGACCAGGTCTGTTCTAAAAATAAATCAATAACTTGTCCCAATTAATCATCTCATTTCATAATGAAATATTTGAAATAAATTCAATATGAGCTGATAGAAGTCTTTCCGGACAAGGGTCTTTAATTCATATTTATCATTTTGTATCCACAAAACTATTTCAAACTTGTTATTTAAAGAGTTAGTCATATTGTTAACCCTTCACATTAAATTTTATAACTGTATACTGTCATCCGGGAGTATTTTTCTACATGATAAGTGAATGCATGTAACATCTATCAGGCACTTAATCTTGATTAACTCATTGGGCATTCATTTGAAAAGTTAAACAAATTCACCGAATTTCCACGTGGATAGTACCGACCACATCCAATTTGTTTTATCTCAATTTCTCCATTTTGTTCTTTGCTAGTTTAACTTGAAGTTGCCAAAAGCCTCGACCAACCGATGCGTGTTCTCCGTTAGACGGATGGCTTTTATACCACAGTCAAACTTTCAGGATGTATCTATTGTATACTGATGCAGATGCTCATACATTTCACTCACTCCTTCACTATCCTGCCTGAATTTCGACTTTTGCCATATATCGATGTAGGCTGTGTTCCTATGCATGTAGTATGTATTACGCTATATATCGTCGCCACGAGTGAATCATTTGCTCTAAAACTTAAGAAATCGCACCAGTGTTGGGCGTTGGTATCCCTTATCACAACCACACGTCAACAAAATTTTATCTCCATATTTGATTTTTCCAAGTATTTTTAGACTTTTGGTTTTTGTTGGAATTTGCCAATATGTACCCACCTGAACACGAGCTGTCCGTTAGTCAGGTTGCTCTGTCAGTAGAGGGGTCAAACTTTGGGATATTAACAAAAATATATCAACGTACCTGCTCCTGCATTACCTCGCTCCTTCATTAACCCTTTCGGATTTGGCGAGAAAAATAGCTTAGTGATACAGCACTTAAATATACGTGTTAACATTATAAAGCCTCGCCACGGGTAAACCTTCTACCTTAGGGCAAATTAAGCAGATATCGATAAGTTGCGCTTGGATACTATCTATCATATCCACTATTCAAAAAAATTTAATATCGATGTTTGATTTTTAGACAATTTTCCCCCCTTTGATTTTCGTTGGAAATTGCAAAAAGTCTGAACTCACCGGAAGCTAGCACGCTGTTTGATAGTTTACTGTTACAGTAGAGCTGTCAAACTTTGGGGGGCTACCTACGGGATAATGCAGTACCTGCTCCTACATTAACCTTGCTCATCAATTAGCCCGTTGGATTTGGCGCCAAAAATAAGTCATTTTTATTGTCGATGTCGTAGATCGGTAACGGTTAGGGAAAAAACTTAAAAATGGTATATTCCGGTGCGAATCACTCTTCCCATTCGGAAAATGCAATAAAAATATTATACCGCTGGACTTGTTTTTTTTTTTTTTTTGCAAAATCTGCCGTTTACATCCGCCACCCGTCAGCCTGGTCTCACCACCCTCGGCCTGGTCTCACAACCCCGACCTGGTATCATTACCCAGCATGGTTTCGGCGCCTCCCCGGTTATGCTTCATCCTCTACCATGCTCCTTCATTAGCCGAATTATTTAATGTTCGATGGTCTGTAACTTGGACATTTCTCAACCGATTTACAAAATTCTTTCAGGAGGATCATTGGTACGTCCTATAGATACACGACAGTAACAATAGTTGAAATCATCGCAAAAAAAAAATTGCGAAAATTTTGCCCCCACCCAAACCCCAAAAATATAAGTCCGTCCCTGTTCAAAACTTTTTTTCGTATCAAGTTGCTAATGATTAACTGCATAGAAGATCTCAAATCTGGATACCTTGCATGCCATAGCCAGACACAGGATATGAAATAAATCGAGTTTTGCGAACCATGGGCGACAACTCTGTGGCGAAAGCGCGGACATAAATTGTAATGCATTCACCCAATAGGGCATAATGAGGTGCACATATGGTCCATATTTGGAGTCTCTGCTGCTCATACTTTTCGAGATACAGCATCCCTATTTTTTCACAAAAGGGGAGATAACTCTGTAAATCAAGGGCGGACAATATCCTATATAGTCTATTGACCTAGAATTAGTATAGGTCTATATACGTACGAAATTACAGATCTCTATATATTGTACTTCCAGAGATATAAGAGTTACAAAATTGCTAAGAATAATAATAATAATAATAATAATAATAATATTGGAAAAAAATAATAAATTGAATAACAATATACTTCCATATTAAAATATGGAAGTATAATAAGGGAATCGCGTGAAATTGATTGGTATGTCGATATTATGGTTTATTGACATTTCTGTGTTCAGTTTGAACGTTCTGGTGTGACCTCCACCCATGCCTCGAAATTTGGTGACGTGGATAGAAAAGTCGCCATATCTCGGCCAATTTTTGAGATATCTTGCTAATTTTTGCGTCATTGTGTTCGTATTTGATGCCCCTATAATATTTACCAGGGTTTTGGTGAGGTATTGTGCCGATATTTTATAATGTAGGCCAATATGTATGTTGTTCTATTCATACTTTTCGAATATCTCTCGCCTCTATCGACATAATACGGCAAGTAGGTAATCGTTTAGAAGTACTAGAAATTCCCCATCGAATGACACCAAACACGTGACGATTGGTTGAAGGAATTTAAATTCATAGTGCATTTTCTGTAAACTTGAAAAAAAGGAAGTGGCCACAATTTCTACATTTCTCAACCGATTCATAAAATTCACTCATAATGACACTCAGTACATCTTATAGATACTTCACAACAATTTTAGTTCAAATCAGCGACCAAAAACAATTGACAAATTTTGACCCCCTCCCTAGTGCGGACAAATTTCATTGGACCTTGGTCAAAATTTCACCATTTCATCTTCTCTCTATAGATAAGACGCTCACATAAACCAAATCCAGTTTATATGCGTCGTCTAGGAGGAGATAGAGTCAAAAGCACTTTCTCCTCAATTGATGTATGAATACAATGTTCGATGGTCTGTAACTTGGACATTTCTCAACCGATTTACAAAATTCTTTCAGGAGGATCATTGGTACGTCCTATAGATACACGACAGTAACAATAGTTGAAATCATCGCAAAAAAAAAATTGCGAAAATTTTGCCCCCACCCAAACCCCAAAAATATAAGTCCGTCCCTGTTCAAAACTTTTTTTCGTATCAAGTTGCTAATGATTAACTGCATAGAAGATCTCAAATCTGGATACCTTGCATGCCATAGCCAGACACAGGATATGAAATAAATCGAGTTTTGCGAACCATGGGCGACAACTCTGTGGCGAAAGCGCGGACATAAATTGTAATGCATTCACCCAATAGGGCATAATGAGGTGCACATATGGTCCATATTTGGAGTCTCTGCTGCTCATACTTTTCGAGATACAGCATCCCTATTTTTTCACAAAAGGGGAGATAACTCTGTAAATCAAGGGCGGACAATATCCTATATAGTCTATTGACCTAAAATTAGTATAGGTCTATATACGTACGAAATTACAGATCTCTATATATTGTACTTCCAGAGATATAAGAGTTACAAAATTGCTAAGAATAATAATAATAATAATAATAATAATAATATTGGAAAAAAATAATAAATTGAATAACAATATACTTCCATATTAAAATATGGAAGTATAATAAGGGAATCGCGTGAAATTGATTGGTATGTCGATATTATGGTTTATTGACATTTCTGTGTTCAGTTTGAACGTTCTGGTGTGACCTCCACCCATGCCTCGAAATTTGGTGACGTGGATAGAAAAGTCGCCATATCTCGGCCAATTTTTGAGATATCTTGCTAATTTTTGCGTCATTGTGTTCGTATTTGATGCCCCTATAATATTTACCAGGGTTTTGGTGAGGTATTGTGCCGATATTTTATAATGTAGGCCAATATGTATGTTGTTCTATTCATACTTTTCGAATATCTCTCGCCTCTATCGACATAATACGGCAAGTAGGTAATCGTTTAGAAGTACTAGAAATTCCCCATCGAATGACACCAAACACGTGACGATTGGTTGAAGGAATTTAAATTCATAGTGCATTTTCTGTAAACTTGAAAAAAAGGAAGTGGCCACAATTTCTACATTTCTCAACCGATTCATAAAATTCACTCATAATGACACTCAGTACATCTTATAGATACTTCACAACAATTTTAGTTCAAATCAGCGACCAAAAACAATTGACAAATTTTGACCCCCTCCCTAGTGCGGACAAATTTCATTGGACCTTGGTCAAAATTTCACCATTTCATCTTCTCTCTATAGATAAGACGCTCACATAAACCAAATCCAGTTTATATGCGTCGTCTAGGAGGAGATAGAGTCAAAAGCACTTTCTCCTCAATTGATGTATGAATACAATGTTCGATGGTCTGTAACTTGGACATTTCTCAACCGATTTACAAAATTCTTTCAGGAGGATCATTGGTACGTCCTATAGATACACGACAGTAACAATAGTTGAAATCATCGCAAAAAAAAAATTGCGAAAATTTTGCCCCCACCCAAACCCCAAAAATATAAGTCCGTCCCTGTTCAAAACTTTTTTTCGTATCAAGTTGCTAATGATTAACTGCATAGAAGATCTCAAATCTGGATACCTTGCATGCCATAGCCAGACACAGGATATGAAATAAATCGAGTTTTGCGAACCATGGGCGACAACTCTGTGGCGAAAGCGCGGACATAAATTGTAATGCATTCACCCAATAGGGCATAATGAGGTGCACATATGGTCCATATTTGGAGTCTCTGCTGCTCATACTTTTCGAGATACAGCATCCCTATTTTTTCACAAAAGGGGAGATAACTCTGTAAATCAAGGGCGGACAATATCCTATATAGTCTATTGACCTAGAATTAGTATAGGTCTATATACGTACGAAATTACAGATCTCTATATATTGTACTTCCAGAGATATAAGAGTTACAAAATTGCTAAGAATAATAATAATAATAATAATAATAATAATATTGGAAAAAAATAATAAATTGAATAACAATATACTTCCATATTAAAATATGGAAGTATAATAAGGGAATCGCGTGAAATTGATTGGTATGTCGATATTATGGTTTATTGACATTTCTGTGTTCAGTTTGAACGTTCTGGTGTGACCTCCACCCATGCCTCGAAATTTGGTGACGTGGATAGAAAAGTCGCCATATCTCGGCCAATTTTTGAGATATCTTGCTAATTTTTGCGTCATTGTGTTCGTATTTGATGCCCCTATAATATTTACCAGGGTTTTGGTGAGGTATTGTGCCGATATTTTATAATGTAGGCCAATATGTATGTTGTTCTATTCATACTTTTCGAATATCTCTCGCCTCTATCGACATAATACGGCAAGTAGGTAATCGTTTAGAAGTACTAGAAATTCCCCATCGAATGACACCAAACACGTGACGATTGGTTGAAGGAATTTAAATTCATAGTGCATTTTCTGTAAACTTGAAAAAAAGGAAGTGGCCACAATTTCTACATTTCTCAACCGATTCATAAAATTCACTCATAATGACACTCAGTACATCTTATAGATACTTCACAACAATTTTAGTTCAAATCAGCGACCAAAAACAATTGACAAATTTTGACCCCCTCCCTAGTGCGGACAAATTTCATTGGACCTTGGTCAAAATTTCACCATTTCATCTTCTCTCTATAGATAAGACGCTCACATAAACCAAATCCAGTTTATATGCGTCGTCTAGGAGGAGATAGAGTCAAAAGCACTTTCTCCTCAATTGATGTATGAATACAATGTTCGATGGTCTGTAACTTGGACATTTCTCAACCGATTTACAAAATTCTTTCAGGAGGATCATTGGTACGTCCTATAGATACACGACAGTAACAATAGTTGAAATCATCGCAAAAAAAAAATTGCGAAAATTTTGCCCCCACCCAAACCCCAAAAATATAAGTCCGTCCCTGTTCAAAACTTTTTTTCGTATCAAGTTGCTAATGATTAACTGCATAGAAGATCTCAAATCTGGATACCTTGCATGCCATAGCCAGACACAGGATATGAAATAAATCGAGTTTTGCGAACCATGGGCGACAACTCTGTGGCGAAAGCGCGGACATAAATTGTAATGCATTCACCCAATAGGGCATAATGAGGTGCACATATGGTCCATATTTGGAGTCTCTGCTGCTCATACTTTTCGAGATACAGCATCCCTATTTTTTCACAAAAGGGGAGATAACTCTGTAAATCAAGGGCGGACAATATCCTATATAGTCTATTGACCTAGAATTAGTATAGGTCTATATACGTACGAAATTACAGATCTCTATATATTGTACTTCCAGAGATATAAGAGTTACAAAATTGCTAAGAATAATAATAATAATAATAATAATAATAATATTGGAAAAAAATAATAAATTGAATAACAATATACTTCCATATTAAAATATGGAAGTATAATAAGGGAATCGCGTGAAATTGATTGGTATGTCGATATTATGGTTTATTGACATTTCTGTGTTCAGTTTGAACGTTCTGGTGTGACCTCCACCCATGCCTCGAAATTTGGTGACGTGGATAGAAAAGTCGCCATATCTCGGCCAATTTTTGAGATATCTTGCTAATTTTTGCGTCATTGTGTTCGTATTTGATGCCCCTATAATATTTACCAGGGTTTTGGTGAGGTATTGTGCCGATATTTTATAATGTAGGCCAATATGTATGTTGTTCTATTCATACTTTTCGAATATCTCTCGCCTCTATCGACATAATACGCCAAGTAGGTAATCGTTTAGAAGTACTAGAAATTCCCCATCGAATGACACCAAACACGTGACGATTGGTTGAAGGAATTTAAATTCATAGTGCATTTTCTGTAAACTTGAAAAAAAGGAAGTGGCCACAATTTCTACATTTCTCAACCGATTCATAAAATTCACTCATAATGACACTCAGTACATCTTATAGATACTTCACAACAATTTTAGTTCAAATCAGCGACCAAAAACAATTGACAAATTTTGACCCCCTCCCTAGTGCGGACAAATTTCATTGGACCTTGGTCAAAATTTCACCATTTCATCTTCTCTCTATAGATAAGACGCTCACATAAACCAAATCCAGTTTATATGCGTCGTCTAGGAGGAGATAGAGTCAAAAGCACTTTCTCCTCAATTGATGTATGAATACAATGTTCGATGGTCTGTAACTTGGACATTTCTCAACCGATTTACAAAATTCTTTCAGGAGGATCATTGGTACGTCCTATAGATACACGACAGTAACAATAGTTGAAATCATCGCAAAAAAAAAATTGCGAAAATTTTGCCCCCACCCAAACCCCAAAAATATAAGTCCGTCCCTGTTCAAAACTTTTTTTCGTATCAAGTTGCTAATGATTAACTGCATAGAAGATCTCAAATCTGGATACCTTGCATGCCATAGCCAGACACAGGATATGAAATAAATCGAGTTTTGCGAACCATGGGCGACAACTCTGTGGCGAAAGCGCGGACATAAATTGTAATGCATTCACCCAATAGGGCATAATGAGGTGCACATATGGTCCATATTTGGAGTCTCTGCTGCTCATACTTTTCGAGATACAGCATCCCTATTTTTTCACAAAAGGGGAGATAACTCTGTAAATCAAGGGCGGACAATATCCTATATAGTCTATTGACCTAGAATTAGTATAGGTCTATATACGTACGAAATTACAGATCTCTATATATTGTACTTCCAGAGATATAAGAGTTACAAAATTGCTAAGAATAATAATAATAATAATAATAATAATAATATTGGAAAAAAATAATAAATTGAATAACAATATACTTCCATATTAAAATATGGAAGTATAATAAGGGAATCGCGTGAAATTGATTGGTATGTCGATATTATGGTTTATTGACATTTCTGTGTTCAGTTTGAACGTTCTGGTGTGACCTCCACCCATGCCTCGAAATTTGGTGACGTGGATAGAAAAGTCGCCATATCTCGGCCAATTTTTGAGATATCTTGCTAATTTTTGCGTCATTGTGTTCGTATTTGATGCCCCTATAATATTTACCAGGGTTTTGGTGAGGTATTGTGCCGATATTTTATAATGTAGGCCAATATGTATGTTGTTCTATTCATACTTTTCGAATATCTCTCGCCTCTATCGACATAATACGGCAAGTAGGTAATCGTTTAGAAGTACTAGAAATTCCCCATCGAATGACACCAAACACGTGACGATTGGTTGAAGGAATTTAAATTCATAGTGCATTTTCTGTAAACTTGAAAAAAAGGAAGTGGCCACAATTTCTACATTTCTCAACCGATTCATAAAATTCACTCATAATGACACTCAGTACATCTTATAGATACTTCACAACAATTTTAGTTCAAATCAGCGACCAAAAACAATTGACAAATTTTGACCCCCTCCCTAGTGCGGACAAATTTCATTGGACCTTGGTCAAAATTTCACCATTTCATCTTCTCTCTATAGATAAGACGCTCACATAAACCAAATCCAGTTTATATGCGTCGTCTAGGAGGAGATAGAGTCAAAAGCACTTTCTCCTCAATTGATGTATGAATACAATGTTCGATGGTCTGTAACTTGGACATTTCTCAACCGATTTACAAAATTCTTTCAGGAGGATCATTGGTACGTCCTATAGATACACGACAGTAACAATAGTTGAAATCATCGCAAAAAAAAAATTGCGAAAATTTTGCCCCCACCCAAACCCCAAAAATATAAGTCCGTCCCTGTTCAAAACTTTTTTTCGTATCAAGTTGCTAATGATTAACTGCATAGAAGATCTCAAATCTGGATACCTTGCATGCCATAGCCAGACACAGGATATGAAATAAATCGAGTTTTGCGAACCATGGGCGACAACTCTGTGGCGAAAGCGCGGACATAAATTGTAATGCATTCACCCAATAGGGCATAATGAGGTGCACATATGGTCCATATTTGGAGTCTCTGCTGCTCATACTTTTCGAGATACAGCATCCCTATTTTTTCACAAAAGGGGAGATAACTCTGTAAATCAAGGGCGGACAATATCCTATATAGTCTATTGACCTAGAATTAGTATAGGTCTATATACGTACGAAATTACAGATCTCTATATATTGTACTTCCAGAGATATAAGAGTTACAAAATTGCTAAGAATAATAATAATAATAATAATAATAATAATATTGGAAAAAAATAATAAATTGAATAACAATATACTTCCATATTAAAATATGGAAGTATAATAAGGGAATCGCGTGAAATTGATTGGTATGTCGATATTATGGTTTATTGACATTTCTGTGTTCAGTTTGAACGTTCTGGTGTGACCTCCACCCATGCCTCGAAATTTGGTGACGTGGATAGAAAAGTCGCCATATCTCGGCCAATTTTTGAGATATCTTGCTAATTTTTGCGTCATTGTGTTCGTATTTGATGCCCCTATAATATTTACCAGGGTTTTGGTGAGGTATTGTGCCGATATTTTATAATGTAGGCCAATATGTATGTTGTTCTATTCATACTTTTCGAATATCTCTCGCCTCTATCGACATAATACGGCAAGTAGGTAATCGTTTAGAAGTACTAGAAATTCCCCATCGAATGACACCAAACACGTGACGATTGGTTGAAGGAATTTAAATTCATAGTGCATTTTCTGTAAACTTGAAAAAAAGGAAGTGGCCACAATTTCTACATTTCTCAACCGATTCATAAAATTCACTCATAATGACACTCAGTACATCTTATAGATACTTCACAACAATTTTAGTTCAAATCAGCGACCAAAAACAATTGACAAATTTTGACCCCCTCCCTAGTGCGGACAAATTTCATTGGACCTTGGTCAAAATTTCACCATTTCATCTTCTCTCTATAGATAAGACGCTCACATAAACCAAATCCAGTTTATATGCGTCGTCTAGGAGGAGATAGAGTCAAAAGCACTTTCTCCTCAATTGATGTATGAATACAATGTTCGATGGTCTGTAACTTGGACATTTCTCAACCGATTTACAAAATTCTTTCAGGAGGATCATTGGTACGTCCTATAGATACACGACAGTAACAATAGTTGAAATCATCGCAAAAAAAAAATTGCGAAAATTTTGCCCCCACCCAAACCCCAAAAATATAAGTCCGTCCCTGTTCAAAACTTTTTTTCGTATCAAGTTGCTAATGATTAACTGCATAGAAGATCTCAAATCTGGATACCTTGCATGCCATAGCCAGACACAGGATATGAAATAAATCGAGTTTTGCGAACCATGGGCGACAACTCTGTGGCGAAAGCGCGGACATAAATTGTAATGCATTCACCCAATAGGGCATAATGAGGTGCACATATGGTCCATATTTGGAGTCTCTGCTGCTCATACTTTTCGAGATACAGCATCCCTATTTTTTCACAAAAGGGGAGATAACTCTGTAAATCAAGGGCGGACAATATCCTATATAGTCTATTGACCTAGAATTAGTATAGGTCTATATACGTACGAAATTACAGATCTCTATATATTGTACTTCCAGAGATATAAGAGTTACAAAATTGCTAAGAATAATAATAATAATAATAATAATAATAATATTGGAAAAAAATAATAAATTGAATAACAATATACTTCCATATTAAAATATGGAAGTATAATAAGGGAATCGCGTGAAATTGATTGGTATGTCGATATTATGGTTTATTGACATTTCTGTGTTCAGTTTGAACGTTCTGGTGTGACCTCCACCCATGCCTCGAAATTTGGTGACGTGGATAGAAAAGTCGCCATATCTCGGCCAATTTTTGAGATATCTTGCTAATTTTTGCGTCATTGTGTTCGTATTTGATGCCCCTATAATATTTACCAGGGTTTTGGTGAGGTATTGTGCCGATATTTTATAATGTAGGCCAATATGTATGTTGTTCTATTCATACTTTTCGAATATCTCTCGCCTCTATCGACATAATACGGCAAGTAGGTAATCGTTTAGAAGTACTAGAAATTCCCCATCGAATGACACCAAACACGTGACGATTGGTTGAAGGAATTTAAATTCATAGTGCATTTTCTGTAAACTTGAAAAAAAGGAAGTGGCCACAATTTCTACATTTCTCAACCGATTCATAAAATTCACTCATAATGACTCTCAGTACATCTTATAGATACTTCACAACAATTTTAGTTCAAATCAGCGACCAAAAACAATTGACAAATTTTGACCCCCCTCCCTAGTGCGGACAAATTTCATTGGACCTTGGTCAAAATTTCACCATTTCATCTTCTCTCTATAGATAAGACGCTCACATAAACCAAATCCAGTTTATATGCGTCGTCTAGGAGGAGATAGAGTCAAAAGCACTTTC